>JARHVA010000602.1:4327500-4390000 GCA_037957365.1 Torreya grandis
GATTTGGGAAAATAGTATTATATTCTATATTCATGAATGATATTATTTTAGAATATTTATCCACTTCAAAACTTATGATATTATCTTCTTCAAACTTCAAATTAAGAAAATTACTTTACAATTTCAATACTTACAAGATTTTACCAACCATTGTAGGATTTATCCTTACATTATAAATGAATTTTATACTAATATTATTTCTCTCATCGACTACCACATTAATCTTTGTATATTTTTCACATAGTCACTTCTCCATCCCTCTTTAGTAGATAATTTTGAATCTATCAGTGCAAGTGAAAATTGTCATTGGATGTTAGATTATTCATTCCTATAATTGTTGGGTCAGGGGTTCTTGTATCTCTAGTTGTGAAAGATGATACTTAATATGATTTAGTGGCATGAGATACAACATTGGTAGATCCCTTTGATCCAAATTGAGGAGTCAATCTAGAGGGAACACACCAATTATTAAGAACTAATATGTTACAATAAAGCCAAACTATTCTACCTTGAATTTTCACACATTTTTTAAACTAATAAAAAATAATTTTTATAATATAATAATATATTTAATTAAAAAAATCAATCTTTTTATAAGATACATTATCTATCCACTCTAAATTACAATAGGATAATCCCCAGCCTTAAATCTACAAATAACTAATAATACTAGACTAGATTAAAGATAACTAAAGATAATAACATCCACTTAACATGCATCATAATAAATAAAATGTTTTTATTAAAATATTTTAAAACTAATAATATCCTTTAAATATGCATAAGCATGTAAATAGGAAAACTATTAAAAATAAAATATCTACTAGAAGAAGAATTACTAAAAATAGATAATTTGGTTGTGCCACCCTATTGAGGCTAATGTTTCAAGATATTTTATAATTTTTATATTATAATATCCTTAAAAATATATTTCTATACCAAAAAAACATAAATAGATATTATGCTTAGTGTTGAGGCCTTAAAAGATCTTAAAATACTTTGAAAGCATCTAAAACTAGCATTTCTACTATGCTTAAATTTGATTAGTAAACTATTTTGTTTTGAAGCTAAAATATTAATCATATGTAGTGGCCCCAAGTCATTATCAGGATAATTATTTTCCATTGATAATTAATGGATTACATTTCTTCTAGGTATGAAACTAAAAGTGAAAACTTTCTCTGAATCTAAATCCTAGGTAACCACTTTCATTAGTGAATAAATTATGTTTCCTTGATGACTCTGTATAGAAAATTATTATTATTATTATTATTATTATTATTATTATTATTATTATTATTATTATTATTATTATTATTATTATTATTATTATTGGTATATTTTATAGATATATCTATGAATTGACCAATATTAAATATTTTTGAACAATTAGGATTTAATTTTGTGACTTGAAACTATTCACCAATATGTGAAGTGTCTAAGAGGGGTGGAAATTATTATCAAAACAATTCCATAGTGAATAATGGATGCAATTCAAGATATGGTGGAAATTTTAGCTCAAAGGATTTCCTTCCTAATTTCTTGATGATTATGTAAGTTATGTATTGGAGAGATATTAATTTATTGTTTGGACCTTTAAAAAATTATTTATACAACTGTATCTATATCTTATCACCAACTTATAATTGGTGAGGGACTAAATGATGGTCATGGCATTTGTTGTACTTCTAGATGACTTTATATAGACTTTCATGCATCTACTTTGGGATTTATTATATCTGGTCCATAAATATGTTGGCCTTGTTAGATTACTTGTATTTGTGGCCATATACATCCTCCACTAAAAATAATTAATGCCACATCAATGGGTACTAATGTCTCAAACACAATAAAAACCTGAAAAAAGGATCTATCTTTTGGATGCATGAAGGGTTTGATTATAGTTATTCTAGATGTATGGTAAAATAACTTTCCACATCTTGATTTATTGACTCATGGGAAGGAGATGAATGGAAGGTAGTGAGTAAAAAATGAAAGGAGTTAGAAACATTTTATATGACTCTCAAATTATGAAAGGAGAAAGATAACGAAGGGTCTTAGTTATTTCTATGATGGTTTACATATATTGCTCCTTTTTGGATGTTGTAGTCTTGTGTTAGGTTGATTTTTTATCTTATTTGTAGTAAATATTGTATTATCTTGTTTTTTATTACCATGGTTATTTTGTTTCTTGTTGAGGCTTGCTTATTTTTATTAGTAGAGGATATTCTTTGGGCATGCTTTGTATATATTTCAATCCATTATAAAAAGGTAGGGTCCCTTTCAAAAAAATATACTTTACCATTAATATAAAAAACTTCCATGTCCATAGATGTTTTTACTTATTCATCTGAATGTAAATGCAACATCATATGGTTAATAATTTACATGATCCCATATGTTTGTGTATGAAAAGAGGTGGACCTAGTTATGTTGATGTCCATCATAGACCATAATGTAGATCAAAAATTTCCAAGAAGCTTGTTTGACTTATCCAACAAATAGTTTATGGTAAGATAAAATGGATCCACACATTCTCAAGTAGAGCCTTATAGTATATTTAGATCTTATCCATTTTTTATAGGATATCAACACTGCCATCTAAGAAAACATGTCAACCAAAACATACATTATTACTATTAGTTGTTTTTATCGACTATCAGTTAGTACTATGATATTTTTGGTGGTTTTCCATGCATTTTTGGATATCCTCCTATTAATTTCCCCATCATTCTTCTATTTTATCCCTTCCTTATTTTCTTCAGTTTATATGATTTTTCCCATAACCTTGGTTTGCCAACACTATATAATGTATGGATATGGGGTGGGATCTTGTGATGTTTATTTTAAGTCACCCATTCCTTCTGTTCTTTATTTTCATCCCTTCATACACATTGCCCCAATAGTGTCCTAACCTGAATTTGGAAAAATGCAAGTTACTATGATCACATTGGAAAATTCCATAAGGGTTCAATTTAGAGTAGAGGAGAGATAAATGTCACAAGATAAAGAAGAGGAATATACTTTAACTGATGATCACTTTAAGAGAATAATACTACAATGTCTCCTAATTCACCTATCTTCACCATACCAATAGCTTTCATAATTCTACCCAAGCCTTCCACTTCTTTCAAACTACCACTTCATTATCCACATGAACCACCTTTGTACTGATTTCCCATTGAGTCCTAGGTAAGTCTTAAACTATTCTCCAAAATCCACTTCTTCCTGCTAATGCTTCCCTTGACTTAACTATTAGGCGGGAAAATGGATACAACAGATGAAAATTGTTAAGTTGTAGATGTAGGATTTGGTAATTATTGGAAACCCTGAAGCCATAATGAAATTTGAGTAAGTATCAGATTATTTTCCAAGATAGATAAAAAATAATTTTTAATACCTTAAAAATCATATGAAAAGTAATAATGTTACCTCAATAAGTGAAACAATCCACAAGAGAGATATAAGAGTTGACAAGTGGGGAAACCATCAAATAGAAAAAAACTTGCCATTTATTATAAGTATTATAAATAATTTAAATCTGAGTAAAATTTAAATTATAATCCAAGAGAAATAAAGAAGAGTGGCCCTAAGTTATAAGAGGCATAATAATATTACAAAGTAAGATTGTTATGGAAGTGAGAAGGAGATCACTTCTTAAAAAGAGTAAGAATAAGGATGAAGAATTTAAAAGAATACCATGATGACATTACAAGGCATCCTTAGTGTTTGTCAAAAAAATTCCCATTAAGGTTGATTGAAATGTGTGACATGTGGAGGGGGGGAGGGGGGACGAGTTACTTATGCAAGTAACTCCCAAATGCTACAAGTGGACAAGAGGGGTAAGAGACAGATAAAATGAATTTATATTAATAAATACCACCTAAAAGACACTTAAGATAAGCCTAATGAACCCTAATAAGGTTAATCTCCAACAATCCCCTTTGATATTAATTTTGGGTTACAAACATGGAGAAAACATTGTATAGAAAAGGAAGAGAGTTGAAATTACATAATGCTCACCCTTAATATAAACTTATAATAAGAATTATAATAATTTTAGAATAAAATAATAATATAAGGTATCACAAAAATTCACAAGGATGAAGGTGTAATCATAAAGAATCTCCAAGAAGTCTCTTTAGACAAGATAGTCAATCTACAATGGAATTAAGATCAACAATAAGGAGTAATAATCCACTAAACCATTCAAAACAAGCTAACACCAATATTTCAAGTTAAGTAACCAATATGAAATAAAATTATCTACATACAAATAATGTACTAAAATTAAATCTAATGAAGGAAACCAAAGCAAAAGACAACTTTCATCATAAATTGTGAAATATTGCATGAAAAGAAGTTAGTCAAAATGAGATTATTTAAAATATATCCATTTACAACAAAAATCAAGGAATGCATAAAATATTGAATTTATCAAGATATACATAAATAATATGTGTCATTTGAAAAATATATTCTACATGAATCATTTGAATAATTATCACAAGAAAACATATCAAGGTCTCTAGAAGAATCATTATCTTTGGGAACCCAGATTGGTTTTACCTTATAATTAGGTGTTTTAGTGGTTTTTAAACTATACAAAGTATCATTAGTGGATTTACCACAAGATTTATATGGATACAATTTCAAATATTTATATATATGATGCCCATGTCTTACATAATGCTCACAAGTTTTATCATTTAAAAAAAAAGAATGAGCACTATAAGCATTGCAATCAAAAAAAGTTTCATGATAATTAGGAGACTATTGTACATAGTATTTCAGTGTGGAGGATAATACAATTTTAAATTCACATTAGAAAAATTTTAAGCATTAAAACAAACACCTTTACAATTTTTATTAGATTTTAAAAAAGAGGCCCAACAAAACTATTTTCTTTTATAAAGATCACTACTAGAATAACACAAAGATTACATAATTTTGAAACCAAGGTTATATATAAGATTATAAAAAGAAATATGATCATTAGGAAATGAATAAGTAACATTATATGTTTGTACATTTTGAAAATATGATGACTTGAGAGGTAGTGAATCAACAAAAAGTTACATTTTCATTTGTTTTTCATTGTGTGAGGTTTACAAAATAAGAATGGTTTTATTATGACCTTTAACTTGACAATTTAGAGCACTAATTTCATTAATTTTTTCAATAATTTGGTGCTTTATATGAGTAATAAATTCCTCATTTTATTTATGGAACCATATTATGACAAAAAATGGTTTTAATAAATAAGATATAACCTTAAAAATGTAAAAGACGTTACAATGAAAAATGCCAATATGGCATACCAAGGCACTAAATGTATGTCAAATATGATTTGTGAAAAAAATATAACTATTCAAGTGCAATTAGTATTACTTTGAATTAAATTTAAAAAAATTCTAATGCTATTAAAAAATAATTTTTTTTAAAAAATTTTTTATTAACACTAATGAGGGAAAAAATGCTTATTATTCACACGGGGATTAAAGATTTGGTTTGAATTTTGAAATCTTATTCCATGTGGGAAAACTTAAAAAAAATATGATTGGATTTATAAATTTAAAACATTCAAAAAAAGCTAATTTTCAAGCTTGAATGTTGAGCTAAAAAGATAATTAGAAATTATAAACCATATACCTTAAATCATGCCATCTATATTTTAAAAATAAATGAATTTGGTTAATATAGAGACAAATTAAAACATTTTATCCTCAAATAAAAAATACCCTTATAAATATTTTTTCAAAAAGAGCACATGAAAATGATTTTAATTTGTTTTGGATTAAAGATAAAAAAATTCTATACATGACAAGAACATGCCATATGTCAAGGAGTTAAGTTTTTTTGAAAAATGTTAAAGTGAATTTTCTCATAGTTCTATTAAAATGTTATTGATTGACTCATATTCATTCATTTACAAGGTCTCAAAATCTCTTTTCAACAAATGTAGCTTAACCAACTTCACCTAAATACTACTTTGTTATGTATTTTATAATATATCCCATATTTTCTTGTTATTTATAGTTTTTATTATTCTTATGAATATTGAATCACTTAATAACATTTAAATGTAGATCAATGCATTTAAATAATTCTTCGTATTCTCCTTTAACAAGTTCCTTGGTGTTTGTGTGAGAGCATTAAATGTAGTCTATTCAACTACCTCTAATTATCCACCTTCAACAAGCTTCCATAGTGCATGAGAGAAAAATAAAGTATTCATTTTGATAGACCAAACATCATAGTATTTACCATCAAACATGGGTGCTTATATCCATGAGATACTACTATTAGAAGTATTACTAGATCTAATACACATTTTAGGAACATGAAATCCACTCCAAAAATTTAATGATGGAAGGATTTCAAATATCCTCCAAAAAATATGATACCACTAGAAATATCTCATCAGGAAATGATTTTATACAAGGTTTATAAATAAATAACTAAACCAAAAACACAAGAGGAGGATTATATATAAACTATAACTAGCGAGATGATTGTAAAAAATATCTAAATAACAATGAGTAAAATCTTAATAGATTATAAATTCAAATGACTTATTCACATAAATATTCCTTCTTCCAATCATGTAACCATGCATGTGATTTTTATACTCATGGGAATAAATAAAATATTTTTAAAACTATTTTTTATAGTATTGTTATTCAATGTCATAAAAAATAATATATTTGATATTTAACAAGATCATAAACCTTATAGCAACAAGAAATCACTCCATGCTTGGAAACCTTAGGTCAAATCTTCACTGAAAAGAAGTGTTTTATTAATTGAGAATTGAGAAAACAAATTTCTTACAACAAACACAAATGAAGGTGTGCTAGGTCATTCCCTCAATGTATCTTATAAATATACTTTTACTACTTAATTTTTAATGATTTTTTTAACTACTTATCTAACTTAAATATTTAAATGTAACTTATTTTATTTACATGTATAAAAAACTTATCCAAACTTGATAAAAGACAATCCAAATTTAAATAAAATTACCAACTAATTAATGACATTGGGTAAAATAATTCCAACATTCCCCCATATTATCTAAATTTTTATATATGAAACACCAAGATATTCTCTAAAATTTTCAATATTGACTCCATCTAACTGCTTGGTGAACATATCAATAATTTTATCTATTGTGAGACAATACTTAGGTTTGATTATCTTATTTTATACTAACATCTAAGATAGTAATATTTGATGTCTATGTGCTCTATCATTACATGAAACATTAGATTTTTTGAAATATTTATAGTTATTTTACAATCCACACAAATACCTATTGGTGAAACTTTAAAAACCTCAAGTTCCTCTAGAATTTGTCTAAGGTAGACAATTTATTTTAAAGTGTCTCATTCTTAATGTACTATAATTTTATTGAATAATTTGACATTGTGTTACTTTTTTTAACATTGAGATACAATTTTTTATCCATGATGCATCATATGCCATGAAAAAAAAATATTGTCATCAACATTGTTTATATAATCTAGATTTGAATTGGCTCATTAAAATTCATAGTGTATTTGGCGATGGAAGTTAAATTGTCATATTTTTGTAAAAGATAACAAATTTTGCTATGTGTTTATAGGTCCAAGATTTTCAATAGTGAATCAAAACCATTTTTGATCCAAAATGCTTGGTTTTTTAATTCAAAGATATCATAACAGACACATGTTTAACATGTATGTGTTATGTTCTAGTGAAGTCATGAAGGGGCAAAATGCAATAGTGGGATGAGGTTTAAAGTGGGAGGGGGTGGTTTAATAAAATAAATGTTAAGTAAAAGGTTAAATTTATATTACTTATAATTTAAATTTATTTTAGTAAATATGAGAAATTAGGGACACTCCACATTTTTGATAGAGTTGCTCTCATAACTACACACCTTACAATGTGAAAGATAGTTTTTCAAAATCCAATCTAGTCAGTACATAGGTATTTTCAAGATTTCAATATTGAATAAAGGTATTTAAAAATATTAATTTTTTAATTGGTATTAATTTTAGGTAAATATAGTCATTTTTTAGGTATTGACACCTTCTACATTACTTGTTGGCATTTCTAGGAGTCTGAGGTTTGTTAAAATTAAAATTTGAAAATGAACGCACACCTAACCAATCCTATATTCCAATTTTAATTTTGAATAGGTTCTTTTTAGGAAAAAAAATTACACATAAACACCATAATAATTTATGAAAATGGTAAATAGGGACAATTTGGGCCACATTTATGCATGGTCACCACAATTAAATTTTAAATCATATCAAAGTGGTGTGTCTAGGGAAACATATGTTACATTTATGACCCATGTACATTAAAACACTCATTCATGCCAATTTTAATTGTTATTAAGTCCAAAATAAGCCAAAATTGATACAAAAACACCATATCCACTTATGACCAAGGTAAATGCAAAAAATAGGCCCATCAAACTAACTAAATCCATACATTATGAAGCCTATTCAATGATGTCAAGTATTTGAAACTATCACATTAATAGGGTAATAATTATCCATCACATGATGTTACCCAAACCCATTTCATTATGTATCACATCAACATAATGAAATACATATAAAGATGACACCACTCTATTATATGATATCTATATATACTGCATCACATAAATCATTCATGTCATGTCAGACATTATGCACATTGGGTTAGTTTGGTTATACCATACACATCACATATATAATTTGGTAACATTTATCATTGATATATCTTGTTCAATATATAGAGTGAACTACATATAGTTGATAAAATTAATAGACCTTAGCCCCTATCTATATTCACTCTAAATATATATCTAAAACCATTTTTGGGGTCAGGGTGCAAATATATATTATATTAATCAAACTATATATTGTGTCAATGGAAATGAAATTCTCTCATCTACCCTCATTTTATATTAATACATGTTCATTGACCCCATCATCCCTTATCATGCCTAATCACTCTCTCATGACCCCTAATAATACCTAATCACTCCTTCATTGGCCCTCATCATCTTTTATGGTCACTAGTCACACCCTCATCATCACTCATTGTCCCTCATCATCCATAAACACTCCCTAATCATCCCCCATTATCCCTAATCATCCCTAATCACTCCCTCATTGAGCTTAATTATACCTAATAATCTCTAATCACTCCCTCATCTACCCTCATTTCCCCTAAACACACCATCATCATCCCTAATCACTCCTCATCATACCTAATCACTCCCTCATCACCCCTCATTGTAACTAATCACTCCCCTAATTGAACCTCATCATCCCTCATCATCCATAATCACTCCTTCCTTATCCCTCGTCATCCCCATATTCCCTATTCATACCCTTATTATCCCTCTATGTCTTACATCATCCCTAAACACTCCCTAAGCATATCCCATTGTTCATCATCATCCCTAATCACTCCCTCATTAACCCTCAACATACCTCATCATCCCTAATCACTCCCTCATCTACTCTTATTTTCTATAAACATGCCCTCATTAACCCTCATCACCCTCATCATCCATAATCACTCTCTCATCGCCTTTAATCATACATAATCACTCCATTATTGACCCCCATTTATCCTCATTATCCCTAATCACTCCATCATTATTCCTCATCATCCCTCATAGTCCCTATTCACACCCTCATTGGCCCTCATTATTCTTAATCATTCCTAACCACTCCCTAATAAGACCTCATTATTAGCCATCATCCATAATCACTCCCTCATCAAACCTCATCATCTATAATCACTCACTAATTAACCCTCATCATCTTTCATAGTCCCTATTCACACATTTCAATACCTTTATGGTGGGTGCAGTGACTTCCTTCTTGTGCTTGATCATTCCTAGTCACTCCTTTCTCTCTATATGTTATAATTACTGCTATCCTTTTTTTATATAGCTGATAATGTCACCTCTCCTTATTTTCAATATCTTGATAATTCCCTCTCTTTTTTATCTCTTGATCTGATATTGCACCATCTACTAAATGTCAAACATGATAATGCCCCTCTCCTTTCAATATATGGCTTGGGTATTCAATCATGTATCTATTTAGGTATTGAGTATTAAATATATGATTAGGTGAGATGTATATGATCATAATTAGATACAGGCATTCAATATTAAGATATGGCCTAGGTATTTAATTAGTTAGGGCATACTCAAATAGGCAAGGCATGCTCAAGTAGGTATGTCAAGAAGGATAGGATAGGTAGGGCATAGTCAAGTAGGTAAAGTAGGTAGGGCATACTCAAGTATAATAATTTAGGTAGGGAATAGTCAAGATCAAGATATGGTTCAGGTATTTAGGTAGGGCATACTCAAGATCAATACATGGTTTAGATATTCAATCAGGTAGGGCATACTTAATCAGGTAAAGTAGGTATGACATGCTCAATGGTATAGATATATTACATATTTAACATGATTAAAAACTTAATTTATCATTGTATCTAATGGAAAGTAATATTCCCTTTCCAATAACAAAATCTAAGTAGGTAGGGTATAACTAAGTAGGTATGAAAAGAATATATTCAAGATATAGATTGATAAGAAAGCTTCCCTTACAAATAATAAAAACTAAATGGGTAGGAAATAACCAAGTAGGTAGGTAAATAACATATACAAGATATAGATTGAGAATCAAGCTTCCCTTGAATTATCAGGGAGGGAATAGCTAAGTAGGCAAAGTAAGAACAAAATTATCTATCACAAATAAATCTTCCCTTGATAGTTATACCTTATTCCCTTACTATCTATCAAGAAGGTGATCATCCCTTGATATGATATTAGATAAATTAAAGTTAGATATCAATAATGAAAGATTCCCTTACCTTAATCTATGGCATAGATGAATTAGGAAGGATGAGTTTCCCTTGATTTATTAGGTAGGCTAAGTTTGAGATTGGGGTAGTGCCTTTAGATGGTTCTCCCTATATCTATATCAGGGGCCATTTTTATCCATTATCCTTTAATATATTATATTAGGGATCATGATATATTAAAAGTATACAAGTCCGAATTTGGCCCTTAGGGCCTACTGGTCCATGCCCAATCTCTAGGTAGCCCCTCCCTAATAGATCAAGTTGGGTATAAATTGCATTGGGTATAAATTGAGTTAGGTCAAGAAACACACTTTGTTAGCTACCCGATTATAAAACACTATCATATTGGTGACTGCCTATCTATATATTAGGCAATCCACTCTATTATAGATATACTCTCAATATCATATAAATAAAAACTAGACTCAACTATGGGGTTGTCATTGGAATTTTAAACTATTAACTAGTAGTTACTATCTATATAAATATAAATTAGGATTATCAATTATCAAATTGGGATTTTTATATGGCCATATATATATATATATATATATATATATATATATATATATATATATATATATAATAATTTTTTTCCCACCCCTTGCTCACTTTCCTACCTATTTATTTTATCTCGAGGATCTAGATACACACTCTCTATAGAGTCTAGGCATGGATCGACATATATATCCCTAAATCTCACTAGAAAATCAAATAATTCACATGATTTCCTTATTTTACTGAAATAGGATGAGTAAAATAAGATATTTTTTTAGCCTTATTCTATTGAGTAAAATTTTGAATTAGAATAGAAGGCAATCAGACACCAAAGGGAAGCCATTGCACCCACTGTTAGGGTGTGGAGCTAAAAGCTTCAACTGTTGCAGACACAAAGAAATAGGAGGTTGCTGAAGATCTAAAAGTACCGACATCGATAGCATGACCGACGTCGGTCATGACCAGTGTAGAAGGCAACCGGCATCGACAGGAAGTTGGCCGACATCGGTAGCACCAGACAGACAGGGACCGATGTCGATCACCTGTGGCGATTCCAGAATTGCTGTTGACGAACAATCAGTTAAGTGAAGTGAGTGTTTGCATGTTTAAGGATTAATTATAGTCACGAGCTGTGTGTCTAATTATTGTAGTTAGAGCTCTATTTTTGTATGCATGGGATTCTATTTAAAGACCCATGAGGCATGTATTGTAAATTGTCAAGCAAACAAGTAAAAGCATTGAAGCAAGGTCAAGGAGATCTACAGGTGAAAGGTCAAGTAGATCAACTGAAGTATTCAAGGAGGGGATAACAACTCAGGTTGTTAAGTTGGTTGTGGTTGAGCACGAGAGAGATGGAAGAAGGTCTTGAGGTGTGGCAAGCCTTTGAGGTGGAGGAAGAAGTGGCATCTTCCTTATTGTATTTTCTTCTAGTAATATTTAATACAAGAGTGTGTATTGTCTCTCAAATTCTTTACTGTCTCACGTTTCTAGTTACTTAATCAGTCTGGTATAATTCTGTGTTTAATTGCTTATAAGAAAGTAATCAATTGTGCTTCCATTGGATAAGGGGTTCCTAACAGTTGGTATCAGAGCTACGGTTTGCAAGGAGCAGGTTATTGTTTTTTGATTACAGGTCATTCACAGGGTTTTCTGATTGAGTGGGAGTTCAGCAATGGCAGAATAAAGTAAGTTATGAATGGAGAAATTTAACGGCAAGAATTATCAACATTGGAGGATGCAGATAGAGGATTATCTATATCAGAAGGATTTGTACTTACCATTGGGTGGGGTTGCATGCAAGCCCATAGATATGAAGGATGAAGAATGGAATGTTCTTGATCGAAAGGCTCTGGGTTCTATAAGGTTGAGCCTTGCATCATCTATGATTTCCAACTTGTCACAGTGCAAGACAATGGAAGAGTTGATAAAATCCTTGGCAAATTTATATGAAAAGCCCTTGGCTTCTAATAAGGTATTTCTTATGAAGCAACTATTTACTTTGTAAATGTAGGAAGGTGGATCAGTACATACTCATCTTAGTGATTTCCATGGTTTGGTAAACCAGTTAGCTTTAGTCAATATTGGTTTTGATGATGAGGTAAAGGCTCTCTTGATTTTATGTTCTTTGCCTGAAAGTTGGGATAGTTTGGTTATGGCAGTAAGTAATTCTGCATCTGCTTCTAAAATCTTAAAATTTGATGATGTTGTGAGTGTGATCTTGAATGAATAAATATGCAGAAGAAGCACAGGTGAATCATCAGGGAATGCTCTAAGTGCAAAAAGTAGGGGAAGGCAAAGAGAGAAGATAGAGCAAGGGAAATCAAGGTCGAAGGTGGGAGGGAGATCCGAATCCAGAGGTGTTACCTGCTGGTTTTGTGGAAAGAGAGGACACACAAAGAAGGAGTGTTGGTTAAGAGATAAAGAGAATCAACATGTAGGTAATGAAGAAGCAAAGGATGCAAATATTGTGGTACAGGACGCTCTCATACTTTCTTTGGATTGTCAGGTAGGATCTTGGATTTTAGATTCTGGTTCTTCTTTTCATGCATCCCCAAATAGAGATTTGTTCCATGAGTATGTCTAGGGAGACTTTGGAGTGCTTTATTTAGGGGATGGTACACCTTGTCAAATAGTTGGCAAAGGAAAAGTACAGCTGAGATTACAGATGGACAACACATGGGTGTTGAAGGAGATCATGCATGTCCCAGTTCTGAAGTAGAGTTTGATTTCTGTTGGAAGGTTGGGTGATGAGGGATGCACAATAACCCTCACAGCGGATTCTTGGAAGGTTACCAAGGGTGCACTTGTTTTAGCAAGAGGTAAGAAAGTAGATACTCTTTATCTATCTACTTGTATTGCTGATTCTACTTCTGGTTTATCTACTTCAGCTATAGATTCGAAGATGTGGCTTAATAGGCTTGGTCACATGAATAAGAAGGGAATGGACGTTCTTGATTCAAAAGGTATGTGTTCAGATTCAGAAAGCATAGATAGAGTTCATTGCAAAAAAAGGAAATTTGATGCTTTTGACAACAACAAAGAAGCCTTTATGTTTATGGAGGAGATGAGGGACAGAGATCAGTCACAGGGGCTGAATAATTCTGAGCAAGGTAGTATGGATAGAGGTTTAATCCAAGATGAGCTCGTGGATGAAGATTTCATCACTTACAGGAGCACATAGACACCGATGTCGATCACTTGGGACCGACATCAGTCAGGTAGATACCGACATTGGTCATGTGCAGACCAGTAGGGTCGATAGAGTCAGGTAGAGAAGTCTGATGTCGGTCAAGAAGGGACCAATGTCGACAAGGGGACACCGGCGTTGGCCAGGGAAACAACGTCGGCAGTCAGGGTCAGTGCAGGGAATTGACATCGGTCGGGAGTAGACTGGGAGATGGCCGAGATCGGTCACTAGAACGGATGTTGGGTGGACAACAAGCTGTCAAGGAGTCTCAAACACCCATATGGAGGTCAGAAAGGGTAAGTGAACCTCATATTCATTGTTCACCTTCTTTATATTGCTTATTGATGGTCAAGAACTAGGAAGATGAAAGAAGCAATGCAGGTAGAATCCAGAAATAGTGGGAGCTTGGCATGGATGAGGAGTGTGAGTCCTTGGAGAAGAACCAAATAGGTATTTGTTGGTGGAGTTGTTAGCTGGAAGAAAGCACTGGATGAGGGATGGATTCCCAAATTAGAGAAGAGAGTGGATGGACACGTGAGATAGAAGGCTATGGTATATGGTCTTGATTAGGCTGTAGGACAATGGAGGTTTGACCATTGTATTTTATCTTTAACAGGTTGGATAATATTAGTTACATTATCCTGTTACTATATTGTGTTGCTTGTTGCAGGGTTTCATAGACAGGGAGTTTTTTGAGCTAACGGTAGAGTTGGTTTAGAAGTATGTCATGAAGAATTTGGGAGCAACAAAATTATTTTGGCATAAGTGATAGGTATAGCATCATAGGTTTTATGGTGGTTGGTCTTCAAGAGTGACTTTGAAGAGGGATACAGAGCCAAGGGAACAAAGTAGATGGTGTATAGGTACAGGTACAGTTGCAGCTATTTATCTCCAAGTGGGAGATTGTTAGGGTGTGGAGTTAAAAGCTTCAACTATTACAGACATGAAGAAATAGGAGGTTGCTAAAGATCCAAAAGTACCAGCATCGACAGCATGACCGATGTCGGTCATGACCAGTGTAGAAGGCAACCGGCATCGGCAGGGAGTCAACCGACGTCGGCAGCACCAGACAGATAGGGACTGACGTCGATCACCTGTGGCGGTTCTAGAACTATTATTGATGAATAGTCAGTTAAGTGAAGCGAGTGTTTTCATTTTTAAGGACTAATTATAGTCACGAGCTGCGTGTCTAATTATTGTAGTTAGAGCTCTATTTTTGTATGCATGGGATTCTATTTAAAGACCCATGAGGCATGTATTGTAAATTGTCAAGCAAGCAAGTAAAAGCATTGAAGCAAGGTCAAGGAGATCTACAGGTGAAAGGTCAAGGAGATCAGCTGAAGTATTCAAGGAGGGGATAACAACTCAAGTTGTTGAGTTGGTTGTGGTTGAGCAAGAGAGAGAGGGAAGAAGTCTTGAGGTGTGGCAAGCCTTTGAGGTGGAGGAAGAAGTGGCATCTTCCTTATTTTATTTTCTTCTAGTAATATTTAATACAAGAGTGTGTATTGTCTCTCAAATTCTTTGCTATCTCAAGTTTCTAGTTACTTAATCATTCTGGTATAATTCCGTGTTTAATTGCTCATAAGAAAGTAATCAATTGTGCTTCCGTTGGATAAGGGGTTCCTAACACCCACCATCAAGGTATTAGAGGGAGTGATTAAGGATGAGGAGGGATGAAGAGGGAATGACTAAGGATGATAAGGGAGTGATTATGGATGATGAGGGACAATGAGGATCAATTAGGGAATAATTAATAATGATGAGGGATGAGTGACTAGGGATGATGAGGGCTAATGAATGAGTTATTAGGGATGATGAGGGAAGGTGAGGGTCAATGATGAAGTGATTAGGGATGATGATGGAGTGATTAGAGATTATGAGGGACGGTGATGGTCAATAAATGAGTGATTAGAGATAATGATAGATAAGGAGGGTCAATGAAGGAGTGATTAGGGATGATGACAAAAAATTAAAATTTGATTAGGGATGATGAAAGATGAGGAGGTAGTGATTAGGGATGATGAGGGAATGATCAAGTATGATCAGTGATGATGAGGGTCTATGAAGGAGTGATTAAGGAAGATGATGTATTTATTGGATATGATGAGGGACAATGAGGGTCAATGAGGGAGTGATTAGGGTGGATGAGGGATGAGGAAGGAGTGATTAGGGATGATGAGGGATGACGTGTTACTTGATCAGTGATGATGAGGGTCTATGAAGGAGTGATTAAGGAAGATGATGTATTTATTGGATATGATGAGGGACAATGAGGGTCAATGAGGGAGTGATCAGGGTGGATGAGGGATGAGGAAGGAGTGATTAGGGATGATGATGGATGAGGTGTTACTTGATCAATGATGATGAAGGTCTATGAAGGAGTGATTAAGGAAGATGATGTATTTATTGGATATGATGAGGGATAATGAGGGTCAATGAGGGAGTGATCAGGGTGGATGAGGGATGAGGAAGGAGTGATTAGGGATGATGAGGGATGAGGTGTAAGTGATTAGGTATTAGGTAGGATGATGAACAAGTGAAATTAAATCAATGTGGTCATTTTGTGTGTGTAGGTCATCAACTTGACCCATGTTTCATAGTGAATTCAAAGTGAATTAGGGTGATTTCACATACATGTCCCAAAAATTATTTGCATTTCTATGGTCACAAGTAGATATGGATTTGTTTTATCCTTTCTAGAAATAATGGAACTAATCATAATTAAAATCAGCATAAATTAGTGGTTGGATGTTCAATATTCATAAAGTTGACTTAATTTTCCACAATCATACATTTACTTATTGAATTTAAATAGAAATATGATGGTCATGCACAAATGTACCTAAAATTATTTTTGTTTACATTGATCATAAATGGATATGCTATTTTTGTATGACTTTTAATCTATAAGGTACCTAATCATAATTAAAATCAATATGAAGGGGTGGTTGGATGTGCATTATTCACCAATACAACCTATATTTCCCTATCCACACCATTTTGGCATGAATTCAAACTCAACTATGGTGACAATGGTTAAATGTGGCCCAAATTATCCCTATTTACCCTATTTACAAATGATTATGGTGTTCTTGTGTTCCCTTTTTAACTATAAGTGACTTAATTGTAAGTAAAATAACAATAAATGATTGGTTGGGTGTTCTTTGGTTTGTAAAATTTATTTTTTACACACCTAGGACTCCTTGAAATGCTTTCAAGTAATCTAGAAAGAACCCAAACTAAAAAATGACTATGTTTACCTAAAATGGACATCAATTGCAAAATTTATACCCTAAAATCCCTATGTTTAATATTGAAACCTTGAAAATGACTAAGTACTGACTAGATTAGATTTTGAAAACTATCTACCACATCATAAGGCATGCAACTGTGATGCAAACTCTATAAGATGTATATTGACCCTAATTTATTATATTTAATAAAATAAATTTAAATTAAATTTATAATTAACATTTATTTTAGTAAACCACCCCCTCCTACCTTCTAATTCATCCCCCTCTTAAATTTTATGCCTTCATGATTTACTAGAACATAATGTGTACGTGTTATTTGGTGTATGAACTATAGCTCATATATTTTATAGAACTTAGGCCATTTGGATTCTTCATATTTCAAATGCACACATTTTTGGAATTTTAAATTTATATAGACAATAATTGATACACACTATAATGTGTACATGTTTTGGTTTGGTAATCACTCATCCTAAAGTCAAATAATGCATACACATTATTGTTATAACGTGTATCCATTATGTATTATTGCCTAAGTGTTATGCTAAAATTCCATGAAAATTTCCATTAACTTTGTGTACTCACCCATTCACTCATCTATAATTTATTAAACAATTTAGTCATATACTTGGGTTTTCAATTGAAAATCCTATTTTCTTCCTATGTCACATTAATTCCTAAGTAATAATTTAAATAACAAAGATCGTTCATTTCAAAACATTCTTTCAATTCATGTTTAACTTCTTTGTTATGTTTTTCATTGACACTAGTCAAAATAAGATAATCAACATAAAAAATAATAATTTTTTAACTTACATTATATAATATAAAGTACCATCTAAATATCTACATAAAAACCTATTTTGTTGACGAAAATAAATTATTTTTCCATATCATGCTTGTGTTCTTGGTTTAAATAATATAAATCTTTTGACCAAATGACAAACTTTGTGTTCTTCACCATTAGATTATAAACATTGAGATTGTTGCATGTAGACTATTTTTGTCAAGTTCCCATTCAAGAAATAAATTTTAAAATCCATTTGATGTAACATCTTTTTTTTTTTTTTGAAATGAGACCAATCAACATGTTAATAATATTCCATATAATAATGGAAGAAAAAAAATCATTATCTATACCTTCTTGTTGAGTGTACACTTTAGTCATTGTTTACCCTATTTTTGGATTTATGTGAATCATAATAGGCTAAACATTTAGAATTAATTCAAATTATACTATATGAAAATCAAGAATAAATTTGAATGTAAGGGACTGAGATAGATATGATAAAACATTTTTCTATTTATGGAAAATACTAAGGAGATCAGGATACTTAAATTATCTATTTAACTGATTAAATATGATTATGTTTGAACAGTGCAAATGGACTAAAAAAGATTTTGTGATTTGTACAAATTTGTAATTGACTAATTAAGTGCACTGGGTCACCAACATCAGGCCTAGGGTAGATTAGTCAATGCAAGTGTCATGTGGCTGACATTAATGTCTTGAGTTATTTTTCTTCTATTTGACCTATAGTGTGGAATGATTTCCTAATAAGTATATGTATGTGTAATATTTGACCCTTGAATATACGCATAGTTCCAAAAATTATCTTCATTCTCCTTGAAACCTTAGGTCTTCTTGGAAAGATTTAAAGTTTGTAAAAAGTGATGTTTAGTGTTATTGGGATGATTTGACCCCAATCACCCTTGTTAATGAGTTATCATTGCCTATGTATCTAATACTATGAAGAGGGAATTAAATCCACATATAATTCTTCCTCTCAGTATTAATTTTTAATTGTGTTCTTTCACTATATGGATGCACCTAGAAATCTAACTTTGATCTTGATAATTTTGGCACTTGATCTAGTTAGGTGTGCTTTATACTTGGCTAATGACTGCTCCTAATGATTGATTTGTAATTGGGAATAATAATACACATGTTCTCAATTTGTAGTATGTTATTTTATAGGTACTTTAGAATGCTAGATGGATAATAAGCATGACCTTGATTTATATTTATATGTGCTCAATTGGGTAATTTCCCATGCCACCAATACACTAGGTGAATGGCCTGGCTTATGGGATTGATTTAATTTAAAAATCTTATTATTTATAGGTAAAGGATGGTAATGTCAACCTTAGGACAATAATGTCAACTTTACTATCTGAGTTTAACATTATTGTCTCCGAGATAAAAATGCCAATATGGTGATCTAGAAATATCTGAGTAGGAGAGGTTTATGTAGTTGGCTAATAACAACTCATTATAACTATTCTAGATGTAAGATAAACTATCATACCATATATGTGGTTATTTTTAGTTATACATCCAAATTAGATGCATAATCATAGGGTTTAAAACATTTGTTTTTTCATTTGTCTATGGATGAAAAAATGTTGACTTAGTTTGCTTGGTGTCCTAATGGACCATAATGTAGACTACAAAGTTCTAAGAAATGTGTTGTCCATGTCTAACACAATGGTCTATGGTAAACCAAAATGGATCCACATATGCTCAAAGTAGTGCTTTGTAGTCTCTTTATTAATTATCCCCTTTGTATAGGGCATCGGCATTACCATCATGGAAAACATGTCAATCACAACAAAGATACACTCATGAGCATAATTTATTCTAAGATACTTGTGTGTTTATTGATTGTTAGTTTATTCAGGATCTTATTGGTGTGGTTTCTATTTGTTTCTTACTATCCCCTATCTCTTTTTCCCATCATTACTATGTCTCATCCCTTCTTGATTGCTTCAATTTCTTAGATTTTTTCCATAACCATAGAGTGTACTATAATAGTATAAAGTACAGTTCTAAGATAGACCTTTTTAACTATTGTTTTAAGTCTTCCATTCCTTTTGTTCCTTAATTTTATGGCCTTTTCTAAATTTAATAAATCTATAAATAAACATGTGTATCAATGCATTTATGAAAATGAATGGAAATAATTTAAAAAATAGTAACTATACATTTTCAATAAAACTTTTGTTTAAGTCCAAGAGTAGTTAATCCAAGAAGTTAACACAAAATTCAAGAATTTAACACAAAATTCAAGAAAAATGGGAAGCATTTATTTTTTTTATATGAATTCATTTTAGTGCAAAACTTAATAAATGAATAGGCCATATATTTTTTGTACTGCTTATGACATGCATTTCAATTACCAGTTTTCAAATTTGTTCCTCATCCTAGCGGCCTAAACATAATTAAGGGATAATGCAAGCCCAAAAATATATCCCCTAATTTTTTTGGTATATAATGTTATTTCATGTGTTTGGAGAAGATGATCATTTTCCCATAGATTGATTTAGATTTCTAAAAAAGTGAACGAGGTTTTCAAATTATTGAATTAAAGAAATAAGATTGTCAAATCATTTTATACACATCTAAACTTTGATATAAATTACTGTAATCTTTTAGACACAGACCTATTCTTCAACAAACATCTATAATCTCCGAGAAGGTGCTTTACTGGTTTTTGGAGATAAGTCCCAGTTTGCTTAAATATTTTTGAATTTTTTTCTCCTTGCAATATAAATCGGTGATACACTATCTATTTCTGACAACTATATTTGGATTTGCAACAAAATTAAATATTCCTTTTCAAACCCTCTTGTCATGTATTGTTACATTTATAATATTCTTTATTGTGCTCAGGTTTGATTTTATAGTTTAAAATTAAAATGGCATAGCTTGTATGTTTTATGGGTAAATGTTAGCTAAAATGGCATAGCTTGTATGTTTTATGGGTAAATGTTAGCTTGTATGTTTTATGGGCAAATGTTTTACAATACGATACAATTTTCCCTCGAACCATTTATCAGTCATGAGGAATACTATATCTTTCATTTTTAACTATTTTTGATTAATTTATATTATTTTCAATTAATAAAAAATTGTTATTTTTTTATTTGGAATGAATTTATTAATCTTGTTGATATAATAAAAAAATGTTTAGAATTTTTAACAATAAAAATATTTATGTAAAGATATTTACTTGGTTAAAATAATTGAAGACTTATTCCCACCTTTTTCAAAATTAATAATGATAATGGCGTACCCTTAAACGAACTCCCAATAGATTATTGTGAACGAAAGGATGCTTATTATTTTTATTATATGGTCTGAGTATCTTTAAAATTAACGTATGCCAATTCAATCTTTATTTAATTTTTAATATTCATAACTTAATAAAATATATATTCTTGATTTCATATCTTATTTCCTATATGTATCGTACTTATATGTATTCATTCCTATAACAGTTTTATTAAAGAGGTTTCTATTATGAAATATTGTTTTAAAAAGGGAAGTATACCAATTCATTAACTGAAGCTATTCATAATTCGCTTTCCGGCCATTTCTAATTTGATTTTTTTAATGAATGTACACGGTCGGTGCAGTTATTCGATCTCCTTTAATAAAAGCAACTCCAACTGAGGGGAATAATTTTGTTGAGCCGGCAGCACTCACCCTTCATCTTCTCTTTTATTCGATCACACTTCTTTTCTCTTGCAATCTATTCTTAGCTTGCATAAATATTATACTGGTAAGGATTGGAAACTCTTTATACGGATATTTTGGGTAAATATCATAAAGGTAAGTATTAGAAACGGAGTATGGCTGTGGAAAGTGTTTATTTGCATGCATCTTAAACGAAGCTATCACATAACATAGATCTAGAGGAACCTTTCGGTTTCTATAATTTAATTCATTTGTTGTGGTCTGAGATAAGTTGCCAATGAATTTATTGGAAAGATCATTAATCTTGGTTTCAAGACTAGTTTTTTTTAAGTATTATAATAAATAGAGTTATTTGGGAATTAACTGCTTAACAAAGTTTTTCCATGTCTGTCAATAGCAAATCTAACACTATGGGTTGTTGCTTAACACCGCCTCCACCACTAATTTCAGCTAAGGATGAGCCCTTATACTTTTTGTTTTTTAAATGTAATTTAACATCTTAATCATAGATGATGTCTTACCGGGAAGGTCCCTATTTCAGTTAATAAAATTTCATATGAAAACAATGGTTTAATTTTGAGGCAACAAATGTTTTTGAATAATCTCTATTTGTCTCCATTTTAGATATGAAACATTGTCACTAAACTTTACATTTGAATTATATTTATTTGTCTCCATTTGGGATATGATACATTGTTACATTAAACTTTACAATTGTCGAGCATCATCAAAATCCTACATTTATTTGGTAGTGACTATAAAGTCTTCTAATTGGAGTCCCAGTCCTCCATCAGGTACACTACAATCTCTCTTCCTCGTTAATATTACATTAAGATAGAACTTGACTGTTATTCCATAGATTTAAGAGATGAAAGGTAGAACATGCTATAGCATAAAAATAGACTCTATTGATCAATGCAAAAAGCTTACAACTCCTTTTGTTTAAATAGAAGTGTTCAAACAATCTAGACTAAAGACCATGTTAGGAACATGGGCGGTGGAAGAACATTCTAGATGGAGAACGTGAGTAAAATAGTTTCAGTTATTTAATGAGTATGGTGGAGATTAGTGTGCGGCATGACAAGTGAGTAGTTGAAAAATTAATGTTTTCCAACACTCTCCCTTAATTTCTACTACTAACTAAATCAATATAAAAAATGCCCAAATTTTATCGTAGAAATTCAAAGTTGTCCTTTGGTAATGCCTTAGCAAAAATATCCACCATTTGATTTTTAGATCTACAAAAATCAAGATAGATTTCTCCATTGTTACCAATTCTATGATGAAATGGTACCTCGTATCAATGTGCTTGCTCCTCTTGTGAAAGACATGATTCTTTAATAATGCAATTGTTGACTTGTTCTCACAAAGGACTGGTATTGGTTCCTCTTGATTATGCCAAAAACTGACAAAACTTGATGTATCCATATTATTGACATGTTACAGTAGTTGTGGCTATATATTCTACTTCGGCTAATGAAATTATCACTATCAATTACTTCTTTGATGCCCATCACACAACTCTTGATCCAAAATTAAAGACATGTTTGGAAGTACTCTTCCTGTCATCTATAATAACTTCAAAATTACTGTTGGTATAATCAATCAAACCAAAATTATTATTTTTGGAATATAAAATTCCATATCTTTTTGTCCCTATAACATATCTCAATATTCTTTTTATGACTTTCCAATGAGAACTCTGATGTGAATTCATAAACCTTAAAATCAGACTAACACCATACATGATATCTGGCCTAGTATCTATGAGATACATTAGACTTTCAACAAGTCTTTTAAACATAGTTGGATCAACATTTGAGCTCTTATCCTCTTTGCTAACTTTTTTTCCTATTGCAACTGGAGTTGATACTATATTACAATTCAACATTTAGAATCTTGCCAACACATCTTTGACATACTTTAATTTACAAATAAAAATACTTTTATCAGATTGATTAATTTCATTGCCTAAGAATTATTTCATCAAGCCTAAATCTGTCATTTCAAATTCTTTTATGGATGACTTAAACATATTTATTGAAAAAATTCAGTGAAGATCAAATCATCAACATACAAACACACAATCAAAATCTGACCTTGCTCATTGGTCTTTATCTACAATATGGGCTCACTTCTACTTATATTGAATTCATTTCTTATCAAATACGAATCAATCTTTCTATACCAAATCCTAGGTGCCTGTTTCAAACCATAAAGTGCCCTTTTCAATTTATAAACTTTATTTTCATGCCCATATACCTCATAATTAGGTGATTATTGAACAAAAACTTCTTCATCAAGAAAACCATTCAAAAAGGTTGATTTCACATCCATTTGATAGACCTTCCAATTATTATGTGTAACTATTCATAAAAAAGTTCTAATTGTATCAAGTCTAGTAACTAGAGCAAATGTTTCATTATTATCAATCCCATACTATTGTGAAATTCCTTTTGAAAGTAATATTGCTTTATTTGTCACAATTTTGACTTCAACATTAAATTAAGTCTTATAAATCCATTTGAATCTTATACAATCTTTACCTTCAGGGAGATCCACTAACTCTTATGTTTGATTTTTTTTAATAGAATTAATTTCTTCATCCACTGCCTTGATCCAATTATTTTATTTCACTGCTTTTTCAAAATATACAATATCATAATGGAATAAAGCAAAATTTGAATACAAATCTACATTCTCTTCTCCTTGGTCATATATCTCTTTTAAGAATTTTGTTTTCTTATCTCTATACCTTGCTCGTAATGAGGCAAGTGTAGGGTTTGACTTATTACTTAAATTTGGAGTATGATGATTTGAATGACTTGATGGTTTGCCTTTTATAATTTTTTTTAGTGGAGTACTTGGTGCTATTTGGTTTGACTAACCACATTTTTATTCTAGTTCTTTTTCACTATGAGATATTGGTGCTTTACCTATGACTAACTTGTCAACATTTCCATCACATGATTTTTTTCCTTGAATTGAACATCTATACTAATAATTAATTTCTTTGAGATGGGATTATATAATCAATAAGCTTTTGATTCTTCACTATAACCAATAAAAATACATTTCTCACTTCTGTCATCTAATCTTCTTCTCAATTCAGATGGCACTTATGAATAAACAACACATCCCAAAAATCTAAAATGAGATACACTATGTTTCTTACCATTCCATGCTTCTTATGAAATTTTATCGCTAACACTCTTTGTAGGACTCCTATGCAAACTGTATACTACACACGCTACTACTTTTGCCCATAAATCATTAGATAATTTCTTGGCCTTCAGAATGCTCCTGGGCATCTTCATTATGGTTTCTTCTTCCTCTCTACTACACCATTCTACTATGGTGTATAACTTATTGTAAATTATTTCTTAATTCTATGATATCTACAAAGATATAAAAATTCATTAAAACTAAATTCACCACCCCTATTAGATCTGAGTACCTTGATGTATAGGCCACTTTATTTTTCCACCAAAGCTTTAAACTCCTCAAATTTATCAAAAGCTTCAGACTTCTACTTGAGAAAATCATTAATAAATGTTAGGAAATATATGTTTCCACCTAAGAAAGGAGTCTGCACTGGCCCATATATATCAGTGTCAATTAATTCTAATGGTGTCTTTGCTCTATATGAATTTTTTATTAAAAAACTTTCTCTATGTTGTTTTGGTAATATACAAATTTCACATGAACTAGCTAGATTCTCTATGATTGGTATTCCTTTCACCATATTTTTATTATTTAATAAACTCAAACCTCCAAAATGAAGATGACCATATCTTAAGTGCTAGAGCCATGTCTAATCTAGGTACATTGTCTTGAAGTTGACTTCCTCTATTCCCTGGATGCACTGAATGTGGAGGGGGAACATTTGGTTCCTAGTCATTTTGACCCTAGCAACTAACTTGTCACTAGGATATCTATTCAGAATTATGCATGCATCATTGTTAAAGAGAACTCTATACCATTTTTACACTAATTGACCAACACTGAAAAAATTATATTTTGAATTGGGTACAAAGAAAACATCAAGAATATATCTTTTTTCTCCATTCTTAGTCAAAATATTTATGACACCTTTTCCAGTTACAAATACTTTGCTATCATTTCTTAAATTTACTTCAGATTGTGTAGTCATCTGAACTAGCAAAAAATTCTCTATTTCATGTCATGTGATTGCTACATTCACTATCTAAAAACCATATTCCACTAAAACTTTCTTGATCAACATTACAAGTTATAAGTAACAGAGTTATTATTAGATACATCTGCATAATTTTATTTCTATTTATCCACCTCCACTTGTTTCTTTCTACATTCATTTACAAGATGACCAAATTTTTGACAATAATAACATTGAATGTGGGACTTATCAAACCTTTATGATTATTTTTGAAATTGATTTCTTTCACGTCTTCTATTGTTGAAACTTTGATTAGGATTACTGGTCCTTTATCCTTGATCTAGACTCATTTGTCCACCTCTGCTTCTTCTTCTTCCTCTAACATTAGATTTTCCTCTTCCATTACCAAATGACACCTGTGATCTGAAAGCATTCTATAAGGAAAAATTTTTATTCTTATTTATCTTGGTTTTGTGGGATAATAGAGATCCCATCAATCTGTCTATTGATAAATGAGACAAGTCTTTTGATTCTTCAATTGAAACTACTATTGCATAACATTTATTAGGAAGGCTTCTAAGAAATTTTCATATCATCTTTTGATCAAATACATTCTCTCCATGCAACCTCATTTGATTTAAAATATTCATTACATTACTAGAGAATTGATCTATAGATTCTAATGCATTCATTTGAATATTTTCAAAATTTATCTTTAGTGTCTGTAATTTTGTTACTTTTACTTTAGTTATTCTCTGGTATGAAGTTTCTAAGATTTTTCAATATTGCTTAGACCTAGTTACTTCAGTAATCCTAAGAAACATAGAATCATTCATTGCTTGTTGAATGAAGAATAAGGTTTTAACATCTTTCTTCTTCTTTTCCTTGAGTTCATCTTTTTATGTCTGTGTTAAAGTGGTTAGATTTTGAGGTTCTACAAATCCATTTTCTAATAAATCCCAAACATCTTGAAAACAAAACAAGGTTTTCATCTTAACTGTCTGAAACTCATAATTCTTATGAGTAAACAACAAAATTTGAGGTTGGCTTATACTACTACTGGATGCCATTATCACTATCTCTCCTCATTAATGCCAATATATTCTCCTTTATCTCTATAAATTATGTCTCTTTTATAGATCTGAACTTATCTTCGTTATAATCTTACCAAAATAAAATTGGTCTTTTAACTTTTGTTCAAACCAAAAACATTAGTTTTCCAAAAACTCCCTATAACTATAGTTTGTTCATCTCCCTTAAATTTTATCTAATATCCCATTCCAATGTACCTCCCTTTTTTTATGGAGCAATTCACCCACTCTTCCATTAGACATTGAATCATACATAAAAAGTTTAGTTCTAAAATAACAATCCAGACACATTGGGCACTCAATAGACAAAACTGATGTCACGTTCATACTACATGCACACTTAGCAAACTACTCTTTTATGTTAAGAGCTTTACTATATATCTATATTAGATCGAACCCATAGTCTTTACCTCTACTGCGAAAGAGTCTTTCTATTGCGCAGATGTTAATTCCTTCACACA
Source organism: Torreya grandis (assembly GCA_037957365.1). Taxonomy (NCBI): domain Eukaryota; kingdom Viridiplantae; phylum Streptophyta; class Pinopsida; order Cupressales; family Taxaceae; genus Torreya; species Torreya grandis. The sequence goes on from JARHVA010000602.1 coordinate 4,354,984, forward strand.
TGTCTAACAGAGATAGTTGGCTAAGAAACTCCTCTAGACTTCTTCAAACTGTGGCCTCTTCTTTTGGCTTTACTGGCTTCTGCTGCATTGCGCGATATCAACTCTCAATAAATTTCGAGATGGCATGCGAGCTGGAGCCCTTCTTCACCTTCAGTGTGGTAAGTGGAATAAGTAGGTGTAGGTTTGATCCCTTGGCAACCTTGCACCAGCGTTCAAGATCCTTTCTTTGCTACAGGTTTCTGCTCATCAAGTGTTCTCCCACAATCTACCTTCTTCCTAATATCAGCTTCTGGCTCTCCAATGATCTACCAGGCTAATTCTCTCACGCTGGTCTTTATCCAATACTGGATGACAGGTTTGCAGTGCTTCCTTGGCTGTTGTCTCCAAATAACAAACTGATAATTTGATATTTCTATCCTCCTTCCTCATCTTTCCTCCGATCGCCTGGCTCTGATACTAGACTGAAAGGTTGAACATCCTACATCATACAAATAGACTTATTGATCGATGTAAAAATCTTACAACTATTTTTTTTAAAATAAAAATTTTCGAACAATCTAGACTAAAGACCATGTGACGAACGTGGGTGGTGGAAGAACATTCTGAATGGAGAACATGAGATAAATAGTTTCAGTTATTTAGAGAGTATGGTGAAGATAGGTGTGCGACATGACAAGTGAATAGTGGAGAAATTAATGTTTTCCAACAAGAGAGGCTTCTGACTTATATAATTTTGTTCTTTTTTGGTACCGTATAGTTGCAGAGCAATTTGCAGTTGGAAAGATCCATGTTGTCCATTAATCTCTAATGCAAGTGAGTAGATGTAAAATGTAACACTTTTGGTGAATTTGGGTAGATTATTAAGGGTAGATCAACCTCAACCATTGATTTTCACAATTAATCTACACAATCAAAACCCACAAAATAATCTCTAAAGAACTATTAACATTTCACTTTCTTGCCATGCCAGAGAGGAATGGGCTTAACCAACACGCACTACTGACGTAGTGCGTGCATCACCCCCATAGGGCACACCATCGATCAAAATATGGAGAGCAGGTCCAACACCATGGAATTCATGTTTAACCACAACATGCACCAACCCCCACAAAATGGAAATGAAAAAGGAGTCTGTCAGGGTGGAGAGTTTCAAAATATGAACTTCCAGCAGGATTAAATCCCACTTAAAGTTTGAATTTGTATTAGACACAAGCAATAAAAAATCATCAGTGTTTTTGGTTGTCAGAGACAAAAGAATAAATAATAACAGAAAAATAAATAATAGAAACCCTCAGATTGCTACGACAATCATAAAAAACAAGATTTTTTTATTTATTGATCTTGATCTTCTTGATCTTTCTTACAATACTGTGCCCATGAGTCCTTTAAATAGATTTGAAAACAAAAATAACTGAAAAAGCAAACTGAAGATTAATTTAGTCTTTGCATGCAAACTAAAACTGAACTGCTTCTCTAACTGCTTGAACTAACTGAATGTTAACTGTTGTTGCATGCATGAGAGCTGAAAACAAGTGAGGGAGGTGGAACAGGCAATTAAACATCAAGTGGAGAAATTATCTCCTGTTAACTTCAGTTTCTAACACCCCCCCTTAATTTCTACCACTAACTACTTCAACATTTACAATGCCTAAATTTTGTCTTAGATAATCAAAGGTCTCCTTTGTTAATGCCTTTGTGAATATATCTGCCAATTGGTCTTTAGATCTGCAGAACTCCAAATGGATTTCTCCATTGTTCACTAACTCTCTGATAAAATGAAATCTTGTATCAACGTGCTTTCTCCTCTTATGAAAAACATGATTTTTTGATAATGCAATTGCTGATTTGTTGTCACAAAAGATTGGTGTTGACTCCTTCTGTGCTTGTAATAAATCTTTCAATACTCTCCTCATCCAAGTTGCTTGACATGCTACTGATGTGGCTACTACATACTCTGCTTCCGCTGATGAAAGTGTCACTATAGGTTGCTTTTTGGATGCCCATGTGACCACACATGTTCCTAAAAGAAAAGCATGTCCAAAAGTACTCTTCCTGTCATTAATGCTACCTGCAAAATCACTATCAATATAACCAATCAAACAAAATCATTAGTTGTTGAATATAAAATTCCATATTCTGTTGTTCCTGCCACATATCTCAATATCTTTTTTCCAACTTACCAATGTGAGTCTTTTGGTGACTCCATGAATCTAGAGATTAAACTGACCCCATACATGATATTTGGTCTTGTCGCTGTAAGATACATTAGACTACCAACTAGTCTTTTGAATGTTGTAGAATCAACATTAGACCCTTTGTCTTCTTTGCTAATTTTGGTCCTTGTAGCAACTGGTGTAGGTGTTGGTTTACAATTCAGCATCTTAAATCTCCTTAACACATCCTTTGCATATTTAGTTTGACAGATAAAAATTCCATTATCTGATTGTACAACTTATATGCCCAAAAAGTACTTCATTAATCCCAAATTTGTCATTTCAAATTCTTTCTTCATTGCTGATTTAAATGTGTCTATAGACAAATTTTCAGTGAAAATCAAATCATCAACATACAAACACACAATCAAAATCTGACCTTCTTTGTTGATTTTTGTGTACAATGTAGGCTCACTATTGCTTCTGCTGAATCCATTGTTTGTCATGTATGAATCAATCCTGCTATACCATGCTCTTGGTGCTTGCTTGAGACCATAGAGGGTCTTCTTCAATCTGTAGACTTTTTCTTTATGTCCATGTACTTCATAACCTAGTGGCTATTTCACATACACTTCTTCATCTAGGAAACCATTCAAGAACGTTGATTTGACATCCATTTGATATACATTCCAATTATTTTGAGTAGCTATTGCTAAAACCATTCTAATAGTATGAAGTCTAGCAACTGGAGCAAATGTTTCATTATAATCAGTTCCATGTTCTTGTGCAAAACCTTTTGCTACTAACCTTGCCTTGTGTTTTTCAACATTTCCTTCTGCATCTAATTTGGTCTTATAAACCCATTTGACTCCTATGCAATCCTTACCTTCAGGTAGATTAGTTAGATCCCATGTTTGATTTCTTTCAATGGCATTCATCTCTTCATCCATTGCTTTTATCCAATGTTCCTCATTAACTGCTTCTTCATAATACATAGGATCATGAGAGAAAAGAGCAAAATTTAAACACAAATCTAACTTCTCTTCTTCTTGATTATAAATCTCATTCAATTTTTTCATTTTATTACCTTTAAATCTTGATCTTAAAGTGGCAAGAGTTGGATCTGATTCATCACTTACTTGTGAATTTGGAGTAGGATGACATGCATGACCAAATGATTCACCTTGTTCTAAGCTCCTAGGTGTTCTTATTGGAGTGCTTGTTCTTGCTTGTGGAGAGGATTGATCACCTTACAAATTTTGTTCTTCAGATTCTTCTTCATTTTGGGGAATTAGTGCTCCAATTGTGATGGTGCTACCATCCTATGCTTCTTCTTCCTTAAATTCAATATCTCTGCTAATAATCACTTTCTTTGAAATAGGGTTATACAACTTATAAGCCTTTGATTCTTCACTATAGCCAATAAAAATGCATTTCTCACCTCTATCATCAAGTTTTCTTCTCAATTTAGATGGTATAAGAGAATATGCAATACAACCAAAAATTTTGAAATGATGTACACTATGTTTCTTACCACTCCACACTTCTTGTGGAATTCAATCTCTGACACTTTTTGTTGGGCTTCTATTCAGAATATATACTACACATGCTACTACTTCTGTCCAATATTCATTTGACAAATGTTTGGCCTTTAACATGCTTCTAGCCATCTCAATGATTGTTCTATTCTTTCTTTCTGCTACAATTCTGCTATGGCGCGTACCTTGTAGTCAGTTGCCTTTTAATGCCATGATATTTGCAAAAATCTTGAAATTCATTAGACATATATTCACCTCCTCTATCTGATCTAAGTACCTTGATGTAAAGGCCACTCTAGTTTTCAACTATAGCCTTGAATTCTTTAAATTTTCTAAAGGCTTCAGACTTATTTTTGAGAAAATATATCCACGTCTTTCTGCTAAAGTCATCAATGAAGGTTAAAAAATAAGAACTATCTCTAAATGATGGAATTTGCATTGGTCCACATAAATCACTATAGACTAACTCCAATATTACCTTTTCTCTATATGAGGCTCCTACTGGAAAGCTCTCTCTATGCTGTTTTGCTAGAATGCAACTTTCACATGAACTTCCTGGCTGTTCTATTGGTGGTAATCCCTTCACCATATTTTTCTTTTGTAACAAATTCAAACCTCCAAAATGTAAATGTCCATACCTTAAATGCCATAGCCATGATTGGTCTAGATGCATGGTTTTGAAGTGGGCTTCCTCTTCTCCTTGGATGCACTGAATTCAAAGAGGGAACATTTGATTCTTGGTCATCTCCACTTTTCCTATCAACTTGTCACTTGGAAACTTGTCTAGTATTGTGCAAACATTATCCATAAAGGATACTCTATAACCTTTATGTACTAACTATCCAAAACTCATAAGATTATACTTTAGTCTAGGTACAAAATAAACATCAAGAATAAACCTTCTTTCACCATTTTTTAACAAAACATTTATTACACCTTTACCCATTACATCCACTTTGTTATCATTTCCTAAATTAACTTTAGATTTTACAGAATCATCAAGACTAGCAAATAATTCTTTATTCCCTGTCATATGATTATTGCATCCACTATCTAAGAACCAAATATCTCTAGCATTTTCTTGAGTAACATGACAAATGAGAAATAGGCTTCCATGATTAGAACTAGATTCATTTGTATAATTAGCATTCTGCTTGTCCACATTTCCTTATTTTTTTCTACATTCACGTGCATAATGTCCATATTTTTTGCAGTAATAACATTGAATGCTAGATTTATCAAACCTCTATGAACTTTGCTGGAAGTGATTGTCGCCAAGTCCTCTATTGTTTTAGTTTTGATTATTGTTTTCACCTTGATTTGGATTGTTCCTTCCATTTCTGCCTCTGCCTCTTCCTCTAAAGTTTGACCTTCCTCTTCCTCTTCCTCTACCAAATGATACCTATGACTTGAAAGCATTCTCAAGAGAAGTATTGTTATTCCTATTCATTTTGGATTCATGTGTTAACAAAGAACCCATTAATTCATCTACTGATAACTATTCCAAATCCTTGGTTTCCTCAATAGCTACAACTATTGCATCAAATTTGCTGGGTAAACTCCTAAGTATTTTTTCTATGATCTTCTGATCCATTATTATTTCTCTATTAGATTTAATTTGATTCAATATATTCAATACTTGACCCATAAACTGGTCTATAGATTCTGAATCATTTATTTGCAAATTTTCAAAATTTCTCTTAAGAGATTGTAATTTAGCAATTTTCACCTTTGTATTACCTTTATAGGTAGTCTCCAAGATTTTCCATGCCGATCTGGATCTCGTTGCTGCTGTAACTCTGGAAAAATTAGATGCATCCAATGCCTGTTGGATTAGAAATAAAGCTTTTGCATCTTTTTTCCTATTCTCTTTAAGCTCTTCCTTTTGTGCTCGAGTTAATGCCTGATGGGCAGCCTCATCCTGTGGTTCTACAAAACCATTTTCTACCAAATCCCAAACATCTTGTGAGCAAAACAATGTTCTCATTTTAATTGGCCAAAAATCGTAATTCTTACCATTGAAAATAGGAATTTGAGGTTGAGAAATACTGTTATTTGTTGCCATGTCTCACACTGAAGTGACTAAATCCTCCTTGCACCAAAGCTTTTCTTTGACTGCGCTTGGTAAATCTAATTTGACTACGATCTTTTGTCCTCTTTTTTTTTTTAAAAAAAAATTGACTTTATCCGCTGGTGCTTTTCCACGATCTGAATTTGATTTTTTTTCTTACCCCACAAGCTGGGCACTACCTTTCAACGACTCAGTTGGTTGGACGATCTGCAGACCGACCACATGGGGATTCGAACGTGGCTCTACAACCGTCTGGGCATTTCAATGATTCTTCCCACCAACTCACTACGTCCCTGTTGTGCTGACTGGTTGGAACACTTCTTCTTTTCAATCTTGACCTCCTCATTATCACACGAACCACTGTCACTATCTTTAGATGCCCTATTGTTGACTGGTTCGTCGATTTCTTTCGTGCTCTCAAACAAAACACGTCGGCCAGCTTGAGACTATGTGTCATGTCCCCTTCTCAGTGACATCTCTCAGAGTACAGGATTAGCCTATCATACGACCCTCGTAGGCTGATAGTTTGGATAGAGGGTCACTTTGGAGCTTGGCACATGCTTCAGTTGGCAGAGTTTGATCAGTTGGCTTTCGTTTGGGCTCGATCGGAGACTCCTGATAGAAGTTACTATTTTTAGCAGTTCTTGGTGGTCAGAGTGGGACCCCTACTATTTTTAGCAATGTGGGTTGACAGCATTCAGAATCACTTCAGTATATGACCGCTTCAGACGGTTCAGTCATCGGGCGAGTAACGAGGGAAATATTAATATTTAATTGTATTAATTAAATATTAATATTGTGAGACTATTATATTAAGTTATAAATTAAAAATTATAACTTAAGTGATTTTAATGCTGAGGGGGTGCCCATCATCAGGAAGGGGCCAAATTTAAGATTATATGTTATTATAAAATTTGGCCTAAGCTATGAAAAGATTAAAATATTAAAGAAGTGCGATTTTTTTTAATTGAAAGCCCTATTATGGAGGAAATCACACCTCTTTGGTTACTTATGCACTTGCATTGGAAATCGTGCCATTATGTCATTTTGGAGAATTGAAAATTGATCAATTTTGGTCTGAGCAAGAAGCTTCAGAGTTTCAAGTTTGAATTCCTTGGGGAACGTGCCATCTCCAGTGGAAGCAATTCAGAGGGTGTGAAATAACACCTGATTTATTGTAGCAGGGGTTTCTTCATTCTGGAGAAATCATTGATCTTCAAAGGATATTCATTTACAGGTTTTCAGCAGAGTTATTCATTCAACAGACAGGGTTTATTTAGGCGCCTATTTTGGGAGATCTGGGGAGTCAAAAGACAGGCCGTACAACATCATTAACTGTTGGGTTTTGACCCAACCGTACATGTACCTGTTTGTACTATTGACCAGTAGGCCGTACCTTCTTGTCATTGGGAAATACGCCTTGCTTCTGGTCTGGTTCTTCCTCACTTTGGAGCGCAGTTGTATTGAGGGCAAGCAGAGATCACCAGTTTCAAAAAAGAATGTCAAACATATGCAGCCGTACCATCTCCAGCTGGGCATTTAATGCTGTACCAGAATAACCAGGTTTTTAATATATTATTCCTTTTTACCTTATATGCATATGGTTTTCATTGTAATCGATTCAGGAAGATTTTATATTAAAGGAAGCTTGGAGTTTGCAGTATAGTATTCAATTTATAGAGTTAGATAATTTTTATAGAATTTATTTATCATTTTATGCAAAAATCACATTTCCTTCAAATACTGGCAAAAAACCCAAAAACATAAAAAAAATTCAAAAACTTCAGAAAAAACCAAATAAACAGTCAGTTCTTAGAATCAGAGGGAACTTTGGGGTTCCTACAGTGGTATCAGAGCTAAATCCTGCCATCCTACGGGTTTAGCTATCTTATGCAGCCAGATCAGATTGGGTCACCCAGGTATTACATACGCAGGTGAGCCCTGATTGACAGGGAATAGAGTATGAGCAGGCAGCTGGGAAATATGGCTAACAGAATAGATATACCTAGGACAGGACATAATGACAGAGATCAGGAGGGTGCAGAGTTCATGCATACACTCAGAGATCTTCGTGCAGGGCAACGACGGTCTGATGAGGTATTGCAGTAGGTGGCAGCGGCACTGCAGAGATTGGGTACTTTAAGGAGACAGTCACCTAACCGTGATGATGACAGGAGTGATGTAGGGTCACGGAGAGCTACTAGGACAGCGTCACGGACAGCAGATAGGCCTACTAGGCCCACTTTCCTAAGACAGGAGCCCGACGAGGCTATACCAGATGAGGAGCATGATGAGTTGTTCGCTGATACCCTTATGGCAGCTCATGAAGAATGGGAGTTGGTACCACCTGCAGTCAAAGAAATGATCACTTTTGATCGTTTTATTACACAGAGGCGAGAGCACAATAGATCTCGACAAGATAGGAGACCTCGTCAGTAGAATAATGATCTAAAACATGCTACGAACCGGCTCACTTTGGCGATGTTCGATGGTAGTGGCAAGATGACAGCCCAAGCTTGGATTAGCAAGCTTGATACATTCCTTACACTGCGCCCGATGGCTGAGAGTGACGCCATTAGATATGCTACATTGCATCTTGAGGGAGTGGCCTACGACTGGTGGCACCACGGTATGGTGACTTTATAGCGTGACAGGATCACTACATACCAGGAGTTTGTGGGCAGGTTGGTTGAGCGCTTTGACAAGAAGGATCCAGAAACCTACTTTCGAGACTTAGCACAGTTGAGGCAGAGTGGCAGTGTAGAGACCTACATAGGTGACTTCCAGAAGTTATCCGTTATGGTCCCTAACATCTCAGAGAGGCGCTTGGTAGTACTCTTCATGGAGGGGTTGTCGGAACCATTGCGAGGTTGGATCAAAGCTTTTGATCCTCCTTCGTTACAGGAGGCGATGAAGAAAGCATGAAACATGGAGTTAGCAGCACCATCGAGTAAATTCAGCTCCAGAGGCTCTTCATCATTCAGGGATAACAAGGGCTTTAACAGGAATAAGGATAAGTCTGATTTTAGCAAAGAAAAATCAAACTCTAGGAATGATCCAAAAGGTAAATCAGCAGCCCCACCTTTGGATCATGAGGCCCTTAATGACCTACGCAGAAAGAAGCTTTACTTCTACTGCAAAGGACCATATGACGCCAATCACGATTGTCCTCTAAGACCTAAGGGCAAGGCAAATCGTATAATGTGGGCGTTCTATGAGGACTCGGAATCAGAGGATTCCAAACAGCAAGAGAGTTTCGAGGATTCAGAGCCAGAGGCTCCAAAGCATAGAGTTGAGACAGAGCCTGAGCTTCAGGTATAGGAGGCCCGTTTATCTAGTATCCAGCAGGAGGGTTCTTTCAGGATTCGTGGTGTGTTGGCAGGACAGAGGGTCATTACCCTACTTGATACAGGAGCCACGTATAATTTCATAGATGCTAGATTTGTTGAGAAACGTGGACTCATCACTGAGGAGTTCGAGGGCATAAGAGTCAAAGTGGCCAATGGGTACACTTTGAAATGTTAACGCATGATTAGGGATCTCCCTTTATGCTTGAACAATTATGAGTTCAAGGCAGATTACTGTGTTGTTAATATGGGGGACATTGATTTGGTCTTGGAGATGAAGTGGTTACATTCATTGGATGAGGTCACACTTCATCTCAAGGACATGGAGATCCGTTTTGATGTTGACGGGAAGACACACATACTTAAGGCAATTCGGGACAGCAACATCAAAACAATTTCTTTCCGCCAGATGGAATGGCTTATGCATCACGACATGGTAGAGTGGGCTGGCGAGTGTCATTTAGCACCTATACAGGAGGGACAGCAAAATATAGAATATCATCCGGATATACAGGAGTTGAGAATCAGGCATGACGAGGTGTTCAGTGATATTCTACCAGGTAGACCTCCAGACAGGGGCATAGAGCACATCATTGAGCTCGAGGAGGGTACGAAACCCGTTATGATAACTCCTTACAGGCATCCAAAAGGATTGAAGGATGAGATAGAAAAGACAATAAAGGAGTTACTTGCTATGGGTCACATTCGGCCTAGCAAGTCACCATTTGCTTCTTCGGTTGTTTTGGTGAAGAAGAAGGATGGGACTTTACGTATGTGCATTGATTACAGGGTCCTGAATAAGAGGACAATTAAGAATAGATACCTGATACCGAGGATTGACGAGCTTATTGATGAGCTCCATGGGTCATGTTACTTCACTAAGATTGATTTACGATCGAGTTATCATCAGATCAGGGTCCGAGAGCAGGACATAGAGAAGACTGCCTTCTGATGCCATTGTGGGCACTTCGAGTTCGTAGTGATGCCATTTGGACTCACTAACGCACCAGCCACTTTTCAGTCTACGATGAACAGGATTTTTCATTCATTACTGAGGAGGTTTGTGTTGGTCTTTTTCGATGACATCCTCATATATAGCAGGACTTGGCAGGAGCACTTAGCTCATTTGGAGACAATGTTGGGTATCTTGGAGAGAGAGTCCTTGTACGCCAAGGAATCCAAGTGCGATATAGGGATGACCGAATTGCTATATCTCGGTCACATCATTAGCGCAGATGGAGTGCGCATGGATCCTGAAAAGATCCACGCCATTGTTGACTGGCCTACACCGGTGAACCTGACACAGTTGAGAGGGTTTCTCGGTTTATGTGGGTTCTACCGCAGATTCGTGAATGGGTATTCACGACATGCAGCCTCGATGACAGATTTATTGAAGAAGGGGGATTTTGTTTGGACTTTAGAGGCACAGGAGTGTTTTATGAAGTTCAAAGAGTTGATGAACACATGCCCTGTTTTAGCACTACCTAACTTTACGAAGCCGTTCGAGCTTCAATGCGATGCATCAGGTGAGGGCATTGGTGCGGTGCTTATGCAGGACAAGCACCTGATTGTGTATGAGAGCCGCAAGCTCAGAGGACCAGAGAGGCTGTATAGTATATATGATAAGGAGATGCTCGCGATTATGCATGCCTTAGCAAAATTTTGACAGTATCTTATCGGCAGCAAATTTTGCATTAAAACTAATCATAATAGTTTGAGACACTTCTTAGGGCAGCGAGATCTCAATGATAGGCAGCAAAAGTGGGTCAGTAAGTTGCAGGCTTATGCCTTTGATATCTCATATATCAAAGGTACACAGAACGTAGTGGCTGATGCACTTTCACGTAAGCTATTTTTGAGCACTATGGTTCATATCTCAGAGGATTGGAGGCATATGATAGTGGCAGAATATGCCAAGGACAGTTGGGCCTCCAGCATTGTTGAGGGATCAGCAGTTGACACCAGGTATACACTTGTGAATGATTTGATAATTTACAAGCATAGGATATATTTGATCCCAGGGTCAGAAGTGAAGAACATTGTTATGCGAGCCTTTCATGACACGCCTACAACAGGACATCCTGGATATTTCAAAACATACAGGCAGATTTGGGAGAGATTCACTTGGAAAGGAATCAAGGCAGATGTTCTTTAGTATGTGCGTGAGTGCCCTGTTTGTCAGCATAACAAGCAGGAGAACACGTACCCGACAGGTTTGTTGCAGCCACTTCTGATTCCTGACAGGAAGTGGGAATGCCTGTCGATGGATTTTATCACGGGCTTGCCTAAGGCCCAAGGGCGTGATTGCATTTATGTAGTTGTGGATCAGCTTACGAAGTATGGCCACTTCTTTCCGATCACCACGACTTACACAGCTACGCAGGTAGCAGAGGTTTTCTTTCGCGAGGTATTCAGACTTCATGGGTTGCCTCAGAGTATAGTGAGCGACAAAGATAGCCGGTTCTTGAGTAACTTCTGGCAGGAGGTTTTCAGACTTTATGGGACTGAGCTCACTCCGAGCACTAGCTACCACCCGCAGACTGATGGGCAGATGGAGATTGTGAACAAGTGGGTGGAAGGTTACCTCCGAAACTACATAGCAGGGCAGAAGAAGGCGTGGGTCAAATGGATACATTTGTGTGAGTATTGCTATAACTCGACATTCCATATGACCATTCAGATGTCACCCTTCATGGCGCTGTACGGGTATGAGGCACCGAGTTTCCTTGATTTGCTACTGAGCGACAGTAGAGTGTCGAGTGCAGGAGGTTGGTTACAAGAGAGTCAGGACACTATGAGGGCTCTCAAGGAAAATATAGCTAAGGCACAAAATCAGCAGAGACAATATGCAGATTAGAAGAGGACGGAGAGGCATTTCGAAGTGGGTGACATGGTTTACCTCATGCTGCAGCCCTACCGTCAGTCCACTCTTAGGAAGAGTGGGTCAGAGAAGCTTAAGCCACGCTATTACGAACCTTTCAGGATCCTGAGGAGAGTTGGCGAGGTGGCTTACGAGCTTGAGCTTCCAGCGGAGAGCAGGGTACACAACGTTTTTCATGTATCACGCCTCAAGAAGGCGTTGGGTCATCGTGTGGTACTGTCTGCGGTTCTACCTCCCTTAGATGATGAGGGAAAATTGATTTTAGTACCTGAGTCCATCCTGGAGTATAGGGAGAGACAGTTGCGTCGGAGGACTATCAGGGAATATCTGGTCAAATGGAGAGATTTACCTATTGAGGATGCGACATGGGAGAGCGAGGATATTCTACAGCATCCAGCATTGAGATTGCTTGAGGACAAGCAATTTCAGGAGGGGCAGACTGTCATGTCCCCTTCTCAGTGACATCTCTCAGAGTACAAGATTAGCCTATCATATGACCCTCGTAGGCTGATAGTTTGAATAGAGGGTCACTTTGGAGCTTGGCACATGCTTCAGTTGGCAGAGTTTGATCAGTTGGCTTTCGTTTGGGCTCGATCGGAGACTCCTGGTAGAAGTTACTATTTTTAGCAGTTCTTGGTGGTCAGAGTGGGACCCCTGCTATTTTTAGCAATGTGGGTTGACAGCATTCGAAATCACTTCAGTATATGACCGCTTCAGACGGTTCAGTCATCGGGCGAGTAACGAGGGAAATATTAATATTTAATTGTATTAATTAAATATTAATATTGCGAGACTATTATATTAAGTTATAAATTAAAAATTATAACTTAAGTGATTTTAATGCTGAGGGGGCGCCCATCATCAGGAAGGGGCCAAATTTAAGATTATATGTTATTATAAAATTTGGCCTAAGCTATGAAAAGATTAAAATATTAAAGAAGTGCGATTTTTTTAAATTGAAAGCCCTATTATGGAGGAAATCACACTTCTTTGGTTACTTATGCACTTGCATTGGAAATCGTGCCATTATGTCATTTTGGAGAATTGAAAATTGATCAATTTTGGTCTGAGCAAGAAGCTTCAGAGTTTCAAGTTTGAATTCCTTGGAGAACGTGCCATCTCCAGTGGATGCAATTCAGAGGGTGTGAAATAACACCTGATTTATTGCAGCAGGGGTTTCTTCATTCAGGAGAAATCATTGATCTTCAGAGGATATTCATTTATAGGTTTTCAACAGAGTTATTCATTCAACAAACAGGGTTTATTTAGGCGCCTATTTTGGGAGATATGGGGAGTCAGAAGACAGGCCGTACAACATCATTAACTGCTGGGTTTTGACCTAGCTGTACCTATACCTATCCGTACTATTGACCAGCAAGCCGTACCTTCTTGTCATTGGGAAATACGCCTTGCTTCTGGTCTGGTTCTTCCTCACTTTGGAGCGCAGTTGTATTGAGGGCAAGCATAGATCACTAGTTTCAAAAAAAAATGTCAAACATATGCAGCCGTACCATCTCCAGTCGAGCATTTAATGCTGTACCAAAATAACTAGGTTTTTAATATATTATTCCTTTTTACCTTATATGCATCTGGTTTTCATTGTAATCGATTCAGGAAGATTTTATATTAAAGGAAGCTTGGAGTTTGCAGTATAGTATTCAATTTACAGAGTTAGATAATTTTTATAGAATTTATTTATCATTTTATGCAAAAATTGCATTTCCTTCAAATACTGGCAAAAAACCCAAAAACATCAAAAAAATTCAAAAACTTCAGAAAAAACCAAATAAACAGTCAGTTGTTAGAATCAGAGGGAACGTTGGGGTTCCTACACTATGCTTTGGGTTTGTCTGCCTATTCAGCATGCACGGCTTGCGCCTTCCTACGACCTGTCACAATTTGCGCAACGACTCTTTCTTCCTTCTGCTAGCTGCGCACTCCAACAAAAAACTGTGCTTTGTTCGGTTGATTTGCCGGAGTATTTGTACGTAGAATTCTCTGTTGTTGACTACTGTGCTAGCTCTTAAGAAATCTTGCCGCGGCCAATCTTCTACTTATACGATCTGCACACCCAGAAGTCTTTTCACCTTCTTTGCGAATGAATACCTTTGAAGTCACCACGTCCTGCGCTTCAACACACCTGCACTCTCACACTTGCGCTCTAATACCAGTTTGTCAGAGACAGAAGAATAAATAACAGAAACCCTTAGATTGCTACGGCAATCATAAAAAACAAGATTTTTTTTTTAATTGATCTTGATCTTCTTGATATTTCTTACAATACTGTGCCCATGAGTCCTTTAAATAGATTTGAAAACAAAAATAACTGAAAAAATAAATTGAAGATTAATTATAGTCTTTGCATGCAAATTGAAACTGAACTGCTTCTCTAACTACTTGAACTAACTGAATGTTAACTGCTGCTGCATGCATGAGAGCTGAAAACAAGTGAGGGAGGTGGAACAGGGAGTTAAACATCAAGTGGAGAAATTATCTCCCGTTAACTTCAGTTTCTAACATTGGTTTCTTGAGTTTTAGGAGGCCATAAGAAATATGGCCGAGATGAATAATTTGATTGTGGTTTGTTTATTAGCATGTTTTATTGCGAGAGTAGTTCTAGTTTGTGCTTGGAATGAAGGGCATGCTACATTTTATGGTGGGAGCGATGCCTATAGCACGATGGGTCAGTTTCTATTAACTCATCTATTTTATTTGATGGTTTCAAGAAAAATCAATGTCAATAATTTAAGTGATTACTGTATGAATTTCTCCTTATTGTTGTTTCGAGTGGTGCCTGTGGTTGTGGTAATTTTTTCAACAATGGATATGACACAAATACTACTGCTCTGAGCGGGCAGTGCTTTGTTTAACAATTAAGCACTTTGTGGAACCTTTAAAAGATCGATTGTGATGTTAAAAAAACATCTCCCGCGGTGTTTGCCTTGGGATTCAATTATGATAACTGCAACCAATTTTTGTCCACCAAATAATGCCCTGCCAAATGACAATGGAAGGTGGTGAAATCCACCTCTTGAGGATTTCAACCTGGCATAGCCTGCCTTCTTGGAGATAGTTAAATATAGCAGTGGAATTGTACCATTTGTTTACAAGAGATATGCCACAATTTTCTTCTACTCTGTATGACATAAAATTTACATAATGTGATAGATATGAACAACATATGATATCATTGTTTTAAGATTCATTGTAGGGTTCCATGCAAAAGAAGCGGTGGGATCAGAGGTTGCATAAATGAGCGTGATTACTTTGAGCCGGTGCTAATAAGCAATGTGGGGGGAAAAGGAGCGATCATAGCAGCATGGATAAAAGCGTGAAAGGCTGGATGGTAAGCAACGAACAGAAACTGGGGAGCAATTTGGTAGAGTAATTCATATATGAATGGATAGAGTTTGTCATTCAGGGTGATGATCGGTGATGGAAGAATCCTCACTGTGTTCGACGTGGCTCCTTCCATCTGGGGATTCGGACAAACATTCACTTCTTCCCCTAATTTTTGATAATCTAATTCAATTATTTTGGAGGACCTGCAAGTTTGCCCAATAAAATGCTTTTCTGTTGCACTCCTCGTACCATTTTAAGGAGGACCATGGTCATAGAATGTATGTCGTTTTTTAGGACAATTTGATATTAATTCAACTGCATGGCCAATTTGCATTGAATTTGTTTTTTAATCATTTTAACTTCGACGTTGGAGTTTGCCTTGAATATTAATGACTTATACATAAATTTTTTTGTGTACCTACTAAATTGTCTAATTGTTGGCGGACGTGGACCTACAGGTCAGCAGAAGAACAATTAATCTCCCCTTCCACGTCTTTCACCCTCCAGCTGTGCCACCGATTCATTTATCATCTGACAAGTATTAATGTTTTAAAGCTTTGCCAATATTCTCATTTATCTCCAGTTGGCAGCTGTATTTACTGATGGCATTTAGTTGCTTTCTTTCTCTCTCCCCTTCTAACTGCATCGAGAGACTTCCGGACTACGCCTTCATTTGCTCTATTTTCTAAATAATAATACATCTCATACTCTATTTTTTATATAAAAAAAAATATAGGCAACGATACTCTGTTTTAGAGAAAAATTGTATGCAGCATAAGAATTGATATCAGCGCAGCTATGATTAACATGCATAGAAGAAAACAAGTCTGGAATACATTTTGGCAAAGTTTAATGCAAATCTAATTATTATGAATTCCTTTTTCTCTGTGTCTATCTATCTACTTGTTTCTTTTATTTTTCCTGTGTGTTCAAACCAACAATCTGGTATCAGAGCCAACAACTTACAAACTAGAGGAAGCATTGTAGTTAAAGCTTGAGCATAAGGAGCAAAGATTAAGGGAGTGTCATTCGCTGAAACAAAGTCTTAAAAGAGAGAAGGAGAATCTTTAATCGCAGACAGTAAATAAAAGAGATTAGTTTTTGGAGAAGCCATGGCAAGAATTAGTGGTAGCATTTCTCAATCCCAAATACCAGTTTTTAATGGGGAAAATTATGATTTTTGGAGTATAAAGATGAAAACCCTATTCTACGCACAAGATTTTGGGATTTAGTTGAAAATAGGTTCCGTGAACTAGCAAACCAATAGGGATATCAAGCGTTGTCACAAGTAGAGAAGGATTTATTAAAGGAAAATTAAAAAGAAGATGCCAAAATATTGTTTTTCATTCAGCAAGCCATGAAAGATTTAATATTTCCAAGGGTTGCAGCTGCTACAAGGTCAAAACAAGTATGAGAATACTTACAAATAACATACCAAGATACAAGCAAAGTTAAAATTACTAAATTGCAAACAATTAGGAGGGATTTTGAGAATCTTCATATGAAAGAATCAGATAATATAGATTCATTTTTTACACATGTAATGGGCATTGTAAATCAAATTAGAACTCATTGTGAGAGTATGGAAGACTAGAAGGTTGTAGAAAAGATACTTAGAAATTTACTTGCAAAATTTGATTTAGTTGTAGTGGCCATTAAAGAATTTAAAGATTTATCTCAGTTATCAGTTGAATAAATTAATGGGGTCATTATTGTCACATGAACAAAGACTAAACCATTCAAGGTCATTTTTATTTGAGAATGCACTCAAAAATCAGCTTTCAGTCAATAGAACAAGGGGGAGATCAAATTACAACAGAAGTAGAGGTCATTTTTCACCAAGAGGCGGAAGAGAATCTCCTTAATTTGAAAGCAGACAAATATCAAGCTCGTATACGTCTTTCACACCATCAAGAGGAAGAGGTAGCAACCATTTTTAAAGCCATCATCAAAGAGAAAGGAATGATAAATCTAACATCCAATGTCATTATTGTAAAATATTTGGGCATTTTACATCTGAATATAAAAAAATGCAATATGATGTGAATAAACTAAAAGAAAATTTTACAAATAAAAATCAGCCCAACACTAGTGAACAAAATACAATGTTGATAACATGTAATGTTGCACAAGAGAACAAGAGAGTTCAAAGGTAGTATGGTTCTTAGATAGTGGGTGTAGCAATCATATGAGTGGAAGCAAGATGTTATTTGCAACAATAGATGATTTGGTAAAAGCTGATAAAATTGAAAAATGATCACAAAGTATCAGTCATAGGGAAATGATCAATTAGCATAAGAACAAAACAAGGTGAAAAGAAGTATATCCCTGATGTATATTATGTTCTTGAATTGCAACATAATTTAATAAACATTGTTCAATTGGTGCAAAAAGGGTATAGAATATATTTTGAGAATGGTGAATGTGTGATTTTCAATAAAAAACCAAGCAATAGGCTAATTGCAAATTTTGAAATGATGAGAAATAGGACGTTTCCTCTTCAAATCTAAAGTGAAATATTTTTAGAACCTCAAAGATTGCAAAAAATTATTGAAATAACATTTACAATTTTATTCAAGGATCAATCTTAGATATGGTACTGAAGATTTGGACACTAAACTTTAGAGGTTTGCATTGATTGTGTAGAAAGAGAATGGTATATGGATTACCACCAATAAAGCCACTTAAAACATATGAAAGTTGCATACTTGAAAAGCAACATAGACAAAAAATTCTAGTTGGAAAATATTATAGGGCAAGGTATCCACTTGAAATAGTTCATTCAGACCTTTGTGGACCGATTCAAACACCATCCATAAGTGGAAATCTATATTTCTTGACATACACTGATGATTTCAACCACAAACTTTGGTGTATTTATTAAAATGTAAATCAGATGTGTTTGATATTTTTAAGGAGTTCAAGGTAAAAGATGAAAAAAAAAGTAGATATTATATCAAAACATTGAGAACTGATCGAGGTGGTGAATATATATCAAATGATTTTCTAAATTTTTACAAGGAAAATAGAATAAAAAATAATTGAAAGCAAGATATACACCTCAACAAAATGGAACAACAGAAAAAAATAATAGGATAATTATGGAAATGACATGAAGCATGATAAAAGCTAAGCATCTACCAAATGAATATTGGGTTGAAGTAGTTGCATGTGCTGTATATATTTTGAATAGGTGTCCAACTAAAGCAATGATAACTAAGATACCATAAGAAGTTTGGAGCAAAAAAAAACATAGTGTTTCACATTTGAGAGTCTTTGGATATGTAGCATACTCTTTGATACCTCAAGAATTGAGAAAAAAGTTAGATGATGGAAGAGAAAATTATATTTTTGTGGGATATAGTGAACAATCCAAGGCATACAAATTATACAATATGATCACAAAGAATGTAATAATCAGCCATGATGTAAAATTTATTGAATAAGAAGCATGGGCTGGAAGCATCGACAAAACAAATATAATTTCAGCAGGCATACCACATAAAAATAAGATGGTAGAAGATGATACACAAGCAATTGTTCCTCAAATCCCACAAGTAAATGTTCCTACAATACCTTCTAAGGCACTGATCACTCCAAATCCATCTACTTTAGCTACTAATAACAATAGTGAATCATCTAATCCAATACTTGCATCATTAAGATCATGGTCTATAAACACTTCAAAGAAGACCCTTAGTCTAATGGAAATTTATGATGAGTCACAAGAAGCTAAAAATATAGATTTATGTTTTGATTTTGCATTCTTAAAACAAGCTGATCCAATTTACTTTGAGGATGCAATGAAAGATGACAATTAGATTGCATCCATGGATGAAGAAATTCAATTAATTGAAAAGAATCAAAGTTGGGATCTTATAGAGATTCCTAAAGAAAAGGATGTGATTGGATTAAAATGGGTTTACAAAATAAATTTTAATGCAAATAAAAAAGTTGAGAAATACAAAGCAATACTAGAAACTAAGGGCTTCACATAACAACTATGCATAGATTACAATGAAACATTTGCACTAGTAATAAGACTTGACATTATTAGAATGGTCTTATCTATTGCAACCTAAAACAATTGGAAGGTTTATCAAATAGTTATCAAATAAACATTTTTGAATGATATATTGGAAGAGGAATTTTATATAAAACAACCACGTGGTTATGAAGTTCAAGGAGAAGATCATAAAGTTTACAAGTTAAAAAAGGCCTTATATGGATTGAAGCAAGCTCCTAAACCTTGGTATAATAGAATAGATTCTTATTTTGTGAAAATTGGATTTAACAAATATAGTAATAAACCAACTTTTTATGTCAAAGTTAATAATAAAGGACAAATCTTAATCATATGTTTGTATGTGGATGACTTAATTTTTATCAAAATTTTGTCAATTGAATCATTTAAGGCAGCCATGAAAACTAAATTTGAGATGACTGATTTAGAGCTTATGAGGTAATTTCTTGGCATAGAAGTACATCAATCTGAGCAAATAATTTTCATATGTCAATCAAAGTATGCTAATTATTTGTTGAAAATGTTGAATGTTAATTCATCTCCTACATCGGTTGCAATGGGTTTAAAACTTAGCAAGGAGGACAAAAGTTTAAGTGTTGATGCAACTTTATTCAAGAGATAAGTAGGCAGCCTCATGTATCTAACTACCACAAGATCAAAAATTATATATGGGGTTAGTCTTATCTCAATATTCATAAATAATTCAAAAGAATCTCATTGAAAATCCAAGAAAATAATTTTGAGATACATAGCTAGAACAAAAAGTTTTGGTATCTTGTATACATACACCTTCAAATGATTTCAATCTGACTGGTTACACAAATAGTGATTGGGGAGAAAACATGGATGATAGAAAAATAACTTTAGGTTATGTTTTTTTAATCTTGGATATGGTTTTATCTCTTGGGTATCGAAGAAGCAACCAATTGTTACACTTTCATTAGCTAAAGTCAAATACGTTGCAGTGACATTAGAAACTTATCAGGGAGTGTGGATGAGAAAAGTACTGTCATATTTGAGGCATACTCAATAAGAAACTTCAAAGATATATTTTGATAATAATTCAACCATTGCATTATCTAAAACTCATGTGTTTTATAAATGCAAGAATCATATAGATACTAGATATCACTTCATTTATGAATTGGTGAATAATGGTGATATATATCTTGATTTTTGCAAGTCTGAAAAACAATTAGTAGACATCTTCACAAATTTTATTTCAAAGAACATGTTTGAGAATCTTCTATAAAGTATAGGCATTACTGATTTACATGGTAGTGAAAATTGAGGGGGAGTGTTGGTGGATGTGGACCTATAGGTCAAGAAAAGAACAATTAATCTCCCCTACCACATCTCTCACCCTCC
Source organism: Torreya grandis (assembly GCA_037957365.1). Classification (NCBI taxonomy): domain Eukaryota; kingdom Viridiplantae; phylum Streptophyta; class Pinopsida; order Cupressales; family Taxaceae; genus Torreya; species Torreya grandis. The sequence goes on from JARHVA010000602.1 coordinate 4,375,708, forward strand.
AGTTGTGCCACCAATTCATTTATCATCTGACAAGTATTAATGTTTTAAAGCTTTGCCAATATTATCATATATATCCCATTAACATCTATATTTATTGATGGCATTTATTTGCTTTCTTTCTCTCTCCTATCTATATCGAGAGAATTTCATACTACACCTTCATTTGATTTGTTTTCTAAAAAATAATACATCTCATACTTTATTTTATATTAAAAATATATAAGCAACGATACTTTATTTTAGAGAAAAATTATATGTAGCGTAATAATTGATAGAAGCATAGCTATGATTAAAAGGAATAGAAGACAACAAGTTTGAAATACATTTTGGCAAAGATTAATGCAAATCTAATTATTCTGAATTCCTTTTTCTTTGTGTCTATATATCTGCTTGTTTCTTCTATTTTTCCTATGTGTTAAAACCAACACTAATGAGGTTGATATTATAATCCCCATTCCAAAAAAATATAATTAGGAAATTAATTTTAATAACTTTACACACAGATATGAGTATTAAAGTTCTAAAATGTATTTTAAATCCATTTAAAAAATATAAAAATTCATAAATTTAATAGGTAAATAACCATTAATGGAGGTCATTTTGATAAATGACTAAATTATATATGAATAATAATAAAAGTAAAGAATCCCACAAAAAAATAATATATCTAATTTATAATTTTCTTTGAGAGATGACTACATCAGTAAATCTAGTGAATCATCCTTCAAATTAAAAATATATGAAAATGAAATAAAGTGCAAAAGATAACTTCTAGAAAAATATTTTTGAAAATAAAATTACAAATAAATCTACTATGTGGAGATTTAATTTTAAATTAATTTAGATATTAATGTCAACATGAGGCTAAGAATACAATTTTAACAAAATATACATTATTTGAAATACTTCATAAAAGCAAATACAAGAATATGTTAAGTAAATAATAATTGGAGTTAGGGTGATCTCGCTTGATTCAATTATAAAATAAATTATACATTAAGTCCAAAATATATCAAACAAGTGTTGTGATATAGTTTTAGTCTATGCTAAAAATGAGCATAACATAATTTACAAAATTAAATAAAAAGAATAAGTTTGAAAAAATTTGTTGCACCATTTGTCTTGTTTTGTAGACTCTTGGTGTATGTGGAGGTGATTGTAATTATGGTAACATAAATAACAAATTTTTATATATATTCATACCTTAAATTTTTCTTTAACATGGAAAGAATAAATCTTAATAATAAGAACATAGTTAAATAAATAAGTGCATCAACAAGACAACAAACAAAATATTAATATAATAAATAGACCTTTTTGGATTGTGTCAATGTAATGAGATGATAAATCAAGGGGGTTGGTCTCCTTGAATGAGGGAATTAAGCATTGTATGAATATATTAATGTCATTAGGACCAATCTATGAATGTAATATTAGTTGAACACTATGTTGTGTATGGTGTTTTTTCTGAGTTGTAATCATAATATGCAGATGAAATCCATGCATCCAAATGTTTTTATATTTTCCTTAATTATAAAAGAGCCTTATAGTTTAAGGGTTTCCATGAGTGCATAATCAATTGTCGATTAGACACTAATATATAAGGGTTGATGTTGTGGGCATGGGGATGGGGTAGGTTGAATGTGGTGGGGATAGAAAGATCATCCCCTAAATTTATTATTAAGTATATAAAGTCTGTTTCCCCTAAATTTATTAAATAATTATATATGAAATATATTTTTTTCCTAACTTTAACATTGATAGAAATGATTGTTGTCTTAATCTTGTCAACCATGTAATCTATAAAAGAAGTTTAACAAACATGCCATTTTTAGGAGATCTAGCAAGGTTGATGTGTTTACAAATGAGTGTTTGTAGTTGGTCAATCGATCCAAGGAATATTTTTTAGTGAGGGTACCTTGGTCGAAAAAAATATTAAGGATTCTTCTACTACATACAAAGTGAGTCATCATCTATAATAAGAAACCTCTGCTAGCCTAATAGTGGAAAGAACTTAGGCTTCAAACAATGATAAATAGTGAGCTCTATAAAATTATCCAGCCATTTGTGATCACATATTTAAATCAAGTCATGAATAAATTATCTTATTTGGTTATCTCTTTGTTATTTATTGAGACACTAAATATGCATCATTTTAAGGTGCCTATGTGTTTTTAATTATTTGGTTATATTGGAAAAATTATTTTGTGATTTTTTTAGCTTTATGCCATGTCCTCCTTTTTTCTCTCTCTTTCCTCCTTATCCTTCTTTGTTTTGGGTGGTTTCTCAACAACATATGAGGGTAAGTGCATAAAGTTTGAGGAAAATTCTATGGACATTTCCCTTACTGCGTATGCATTAAAATAATAATGCCTACAAATTATTTGAATTATGGCTCATTTTTTCTAAGTCATAAAATGTACACATTATTGTTATTAAAAATAAAAAACATAGTCCCACATCCAAACACATTTCATTTTCATTTTTATCTTTGTTTTACCTTTACTACATAAATATGCGACCATGTTTTGATTTTGGGAGGAGAAAATATTCATTTGAACTCATGATACCTCACTAAATCAAAAATGTCACCATAGAAAGGAAGTGATAAAAAACTAAACCTATTAACATTCATTTTTGGTAATTTTTTGTTATTTGCATTATTTAATTAGTAAATTCTTTTTTGTTTAAGCAACCCATTTCACTGCAAGAGACCAACATGCTAACCATCCTCCTAACCCTCATAATCCTTCACCTAACCCTTCAAACCCTTTGACTAACCCTCTTGACCCTTTTATCCATCCCAAAGTTCCAAAATATCCCTTAGGTAGTCAGGAGGATCTAGGTGAACATAGTGGAAAAAAATAGAAATTGAGCAAATAATTAAGAGAATGTGGGACCCCACTTCCACCAACACACACTATAACTATTTGGCCAATACCTTAGAGTCATTATTAGGTCAAGTTGACTCGATAAATCAGTCAAATTGATAGATGGACATCATATAGGGATAGGTGTATGGATTACTATGCTCATAAATTATCAACATTTAAGGTGAAGAACAAGTAAATAACAAAAGACAAAGTATGTCCTTATTCATCAATCCAACAACCAATCCACCTTTTCCACTAACCGCTAAATGTTTTCAAATCCATCGATGCTAACATAATTTGAGTAGAGATCATTTATGAGATCAATGGCAGATGGTGTATGATTATCCACCTTGTAACAACCACAAGGTCCCATTATATTTTTTGAGGAAAATCTAATGTGATTTTTTCCTCAATGAGATCTAGGCTCCATGGTTGCTAGGGTTTTGAAGAACACAAGTGGAAATAGAGTGGCATTAGTGGGATTATTTGGGAATGACCTCAACACCCCATGTGTCAATCACTACCTACATATTGATACATCAAAATGGGATCAAGCTCAATGTATTTCTCCTAATCTAAGTGTTGGTGCAAGTGAGAGTGATTCTAGTATGTTTGAGTATGTATGTCTAATTGAGTGCTTTGGGTGTCACCTAAGATTGGAGATCTGAATAATACTGAGCTATGGACTAGTTTGGATGGTTATATGCAAAAATAAGGCTATATAGGGAGCAATAATCTTAATTTTCATAATTATTTCTGAGCTTCTTCATAAGAAATGCCATCTACAAGATAAATGAATGAGAGTGGTCTTTATATAGCATTCTAATGCATATAGATACATGGAATAGGTCATGGGCCAACCCTAGAATGCTTTGGGAAGTGTTAATATGACTATTGGGGTAAAACAAGAAAAGAAGCATTAGCTTTTCCCCCTTTTCCAATAGTGCATTGCACTATTGACCAATAGGGCCGCATTATTGGATAAGTGGTTAACACATGTGAAACAAGAGTTGGGTTACCTAGGTGGAGGCTCGATGTGGTTTTTGTTATATATGGATAAAGGCTATATGCATATAATAGGCCAAAGCTTAATAGTCTATCCCACTTTTTGGTATAAAGAGGCCACATCCACTTTCATCTTCTCCTCAAAATATCTTGAGTTTGGGTCATTGAAATTAATCAAAAAATATGTTTTAGACTATCTATACAATTATGTAATGCATATACATTTTTCCAAATTTTCTAAAAATCATTAAGTATTTTTTAAGATTTATTTTTAAATTTTATTCTGGCCAACTAGTGGGACACAATATATAAGAGATGAAAATGGATCTTGAGGGGCCCTAAGATAGGTCTAGGGCTAAGCTAAAGATATGGTGGTATCAAGTGACACTCATTGCACCAAAGTGACATTTTATATCACTAAAAGTATATCAATCCTAGATAAATAATTGACTAGGATAGTGGTTACAGAAATATCTTGATTTGTGAGGAAACTAGAAATAGTCTTCACATTTTGACAACAAAGGTATATTTTTTTTGGTTAAGACAATGATAATCAAGAAAAATCATCACGACTTGAGCACCCATAAAACCTTACACTCCACATTATTTATTACTATAATTGTTGATGCCTTATTTTTTGAAAATAAAAGATAAGAATAAATACATTTGATGTAAATGCTACTTAAGTATGGGTTTAAAAAACACATATCATTATTATAAAACTTAGCTCCAATTACTATGAAGTCAGGATTCTTCAAACCCTAATAAGGCAACTTGTAATGCAAAGGATATGGGAAAATAATTTTATGGCAGATGCTTAAGATCAATAGGGTTTTGAAACACCATATACTCATAAGGTACATGAAGGCATAAAATATCAGTCATGTCACACTAAATAAAATGTAATTCAACAAGGTACTCTTGTGTGATGAAATGTACTTTTACTATGATTTTTAGCACTACAAAATAATGTTCTTTAAATGATTGATTCTTCTAGAATTATCAATAGAATAAGTTGAAATGATAAATTCTTTATCCTCTTTTAAATTTACTTATATTATTGGAATCTATTTCTATATGACTTCGATGTCCTAATTTCACTAATGAAATTATGTATTTGTAGACCTTCTAAATTAAAATTATGATAATATAATCACACAAACTAAATTTTAGTAGTTGAAAAAGAAAATTAGATGAGATCAAAAGCCTTTAGGGGATTGTAATTGGTGAAGAGTGTTCACAACCCCAAAAACATTAATTTTAGGTTTAGAGGACCAAAACGTATATTATGGATAAGCACAGACAAAGTTGAGGGATAAAAAGGGGCCTACTCATGGACATGATTTTCCTAAAATTTAAAAAATTTGAACCTTTGTAGATAATTTTGAGATGGATACACTCAATTTTATGATGGTATACGAACATAAATTATAGAATTTTGAGTGTAGTTTCCAAAACTAACTTTCTTTTTTAAAATGGTTAATTTTAACTTGGTCAAAAATCTAAAATTTGAAGAGTAAATTATATTTTTTTAAAGAAAATAGAGTAAATATATGGCCGTGCAAGCCCCTCCTTTTTTGAGCATTGTTTAATATTGTTTGAAACTCTTTGGTGAATATTTAGATAAGATATTATAGTTTGTGACCTATAGATTTTTATATTTTTTCAATGAATTTTTTTTAATTAATTTTACAAGTAAATATATCATGAAAACTAACAAAAAATAGATAGTCAACCTTGCGACCCGCCCTTAACTAACTCAAAAAAGTAAAAATTGATATTTTTAGAATGTGTGTAGAATTAGGCTTAGTTTGTGACCATGCAATTTATATTACACTTTGATTAACTAAAAATAAAATTATATAAACATGTATAACCATGGATATTTATGGTATATAGTGGCCTAAAAAAGGTATACTTAGAGATCAACATAGTTAGAAACCATAAAATAGTATTAAAATTATTTAAAAAAAAAACACATATTTGGAAAGAGGAGAGCATGCTCATCTTCATGGTAATAATTTTTTAAATTTAATATTGAAATTCATAGTTTATTTAGTGATGGAAGTTGAATTTTTTTAGGTTTTATCGAAACTCTTAGACTCATCTATGTGTTGATAGGTCCAATCCTTTGTATCGAGAATCCAAGCCATTTATAAACCAAAAGACTTCAATTTTAAATTAAAATTTTTAATAACATGTACATGTTATAATTCATACATGTTATGTTTTCATAACACCAAAAAACCAACTTTAATCTATCAACATAAATTATAATTTTAATATTTTAATCGTAAAGTGAATTATCATGATATACACTACCACAAAAAGGATTCAATTATATTTTGATAGTCTTTATCACCTTAATTTATCCCATATTAAGCAATGATAATAAATTGAATCTAGGAGATTGTAATTATGACACAAGTCACCTTTATTTAGGTCTATAACTTATAAATCAGTCACAATAAATATAGATGTGTTGAAGATTATAAACAACTTTGTGTCTCTAAGGGTGTGAATTAATTATATAGATCATGGGAGTGTTTATATCCTAATAAATAAAGACATTGGTATCATTCCACATGGCATGTTCACAATAAAAGTGTAACGATAATGTGATACACTCTTCTTTTTGCAGTAATTGGTAGTTGACTTCTAGTCGATGATTTCAATCTTATAAAAAAACATAAATTAATAGGTTGTGTGAAGATGTGATGGAAATTTATGGATGTGATTAAAATGAGAATTTAAAATGCATATTAAGAAAGACATGAGTCAATTATACTTAGTGATATAAATGTGTCAACCCCAATGTCATAAAAAATTAAACAAATTAGTTAAATGGTTGAATCTGAAGGAAATTGGGGCTATTTTGATCCCCTTAAACCTAATTACATGATTATAAAATGTGATTTGGGGATTTATCAACTCCAATTTGATCATATATTGAAGAAAATAAACATTAAATGTAATTTTGACATGTATACAATGTGGTTTTGAGCTCAATAAACTTGAATGCCATCACATAATGAATGCAAATGTTGATTGGTTAAATTGTGGATGTAATTAGGGTCAACATGAGTCATATTAACTTAATTTAAATTATATATGATTTTATTTCGAATTAAATTAACCCTAATATCATCATATATAATGAAATAAAGAGTTCATTCATTTAATTGAGGAGGCATATGAGGCCAATTTGAACCCCTTTAACCTAACCACAAGAGCAGGACATGATTTGGTGCTAAATTGGGTTTCATTATGTCATGAATTGAACTAATTAGTCAATTGGTATAATTAGAGACACGATTTGGGAAAAATTGAGACCTTGAACCAAAATTATGGCTCAATCAATTATATAATCTATGAAACATATGGCTTAATTGACCTTAATTTTATCTGAAATGCAAACATGAAGTCAAATGTGGTAAATTTGAACCTAAATTTGAGTCTAGGATGTTATTAAAGGGGATAAATTAACTCACATTTCATGAGATTTTGATCCTAAACCCTAATTTTATGACATTTATATAAACCCATTATACTAAACTATAAACCCTAATTTTATGACAAATACAAACCCTAACCCTAATTTCATCATAAATGCATTTTCATGAAGGTAATTGGGGCCAATGTGAACCTATTGAACCTATTTTTATGAGTCTAGGATGGGATTTGGGGTTAATTAGTTCATATTTCCTTACATTGAGCCAATTAGTTAATTATTAAAACCATAAATCCTAAACCCTAATTTTATCTTTAATGTAAACATGAAGGTAATTGAGGTAAATTTGAACTAGTTAAACATGTACATAGAGTATAGGATGTGATTTGGGGATAAATTAGATAATCATTTCTAGCATGTTGAGTAAATTATCTGATTTTTAGAATTAGTGATGCAAGTTGGATGAAATCAAATCCCTTGAACTTGATTTTGCCTATATAGAATGTAATTTGGGGGTCAATCAATCCCAATATTTATTTGTCAAAATAAACCAAATTGACATCAACCAAGGGGAAAATTGAACCTAATTTGAAGTAATTCAATTTAATTTGGGCCCAATAGAACTTAATTTGTACATCAATCAAATCTAAGGGATAATTGAACCTAATTAGGACTAAGTTAAATAAATCAACTAATTTGGGGCTAATTATCTTGGATCTTTTTACAAAACATATTCTTGTTTCAAAATTTATAGTTAAATTCAAAAAGGAAATTTTTTATGATTATATGTAGTCATTAAAATTAACCATTTATGCCTTGGATGTCCACTTGAGGTCACTTTAACCTTTGTATAACACTTGACCCATCTTAGGGGCCCTTTTGATTCACTTTTAGTCACATGGTAGGCACAAATAGAATTCAGGACTATAAAACACCGCATGAGACCATAGAGCCTATCAAAAAATAATTGCATCATTTTTGTGGTAGTGTAAGGTATGCAGATGGATAAAAAAATTTATTTATGTTACCACAATTAGATTGACCTACATATGCTCCAAGAGTCTAGAAAATAAGAAAAACGGTGTAATAATTTTATTTGGACTTGTTCTTTTTATTTAATCTATGATATTATGCTATGCTCATTTTTAAGCACAAACTAACATTGCATCACAATACTTTTTTGATAGAATTTGGACTTAATGTATAATGTATCTTATAATGGACTCAAACGAGATCTCCCTAACTCCAATTATTATATGTTAAAATATAAAAACTCATTAAATAAATTATTCTTAAATTTTATGAAGTATTTTCTTAATATATTCTTGTATTCACTTTTATGAAGAATTTCAACTAATGTATATTTTGTTTAAATTGTATTCTTGGCCTCATGTGGACATTAATATCTAAATTGAATTAAAAATAAATATCCACATAGTAGATTTATTTATAATTTTATTTTCAACAATATTCTTTTGGAAGTTATCTTTTGAACTATATTTAATATTCATATATCTTTAATTTGAAGAATAATTTGCTCGATTTAATGATGTAGTCATCTCTCAAAGAGATTTATGAATTAGATATTTTTTTATGGGATTTTTTACTTTTATTGTTATCCATGTATAATTTAGTTATTTACCCAAATGACCTTCATGAGTAGTCATTTACCATTAAATTTATGAAATTTTTAAATGGATTGAAAAAACATTTACAATTTTAATACTTGTATCTATGTGCAAAGTTATTAAAACTTCTTTTCTAATTGTATTTGTTTGGAATGGGGCCTATATTAGCAACCTCATTAGATGATTTAATAGTTACACAAGAATTTATATGTATAATTCATCAATATTTAAGGCGAAATCAAATGTTAAATAAAAAAAAGATTAAAAACCAAATTCAATGCAAATTGTGCATGCAATTGAATAAGTCTCTAATCACCCTCACAAACAATATACATTCTACTCAGCCATGGTCATCCTCAAAAGAGTACGAGGAGTAAAACACAAAATTGTTTTATTGGGAAAACATATAGGGCCTCTAAAATAATTGAATTTGATTATCAAAAATTACATGAATAAGTGGATGTTTAGCTGAATCCCCAGTTGAAAGGAGCCATGTCATACATGGTGAGGATTCTTCCATTATTGCTCATCACTATAAATGATAAACTTTGTCCATTCAAATAGGAATTACTCTACCAAATCACTCCCTAATTTTTGTTTATTTATTTCCATCTAGTCTTTGACCATTTTATCCATGCTACTATAATCGCTCCACTTTCACTAACACCCACCATAACTATTTGGCCAATACCTTAGAGTCATTATTAAGTCAAGTTGACTCGATAAATGAGTCAAATTGATAGATGGGCATCATATATAAATAGGTGTAGGGATTACTATGATAAAAAAAAATTAGCATGTGAAGTGAAGAACAAGTAAATAACAAAAGATAAAGTTTTTCCTTATTCATTAATCTAGAAACTAATACACCTTTTCCACCAACCACTAAATGTTTATAAATCCATAGATGCTAACACAACTTGAGTAGAGATAATTTCTAGGACCGATGGTGGAATGATGTTTGATTATCCACCTTGTAACAACCAAGAGGTCCTATTTTATTTTTTGAGGAAACTCTAATGTGAGTTTGTCCTCAATGAGATCTGGCATCCATGTTACTAGGGTTATTAAGAACACAATTATAAATATAGTGGCATTAGTGGGATTGGCTGGGCATGAACTCAATACCCCATGTATTGATCACTACCTACATATCGATACATAAAAATAGGATCAAGCTTGATGTATTTCTTACAATATAAGTGTTGGTGCAAGTGTGAATGATGCTAGTATGCTTGAGTATGTATGATAAATTAAGTTCTTTGAGTGTCACCTGAGATTAGAAATCTAAGTAGTACTGAGCTATGGAATGGTTTGGATGGCTATATGCAAAAATAGGGAGAAATAATCTTAATTTTCACAATTGTTTTTGAACTTTTTTATGATAAATTCCATCTAGGGGATAAATGAATGAGATTGATCTTTAAACAATGTCACCATAGAGAGGAGGTAAGTCATAAAAAACTAAACCTATTAACATTAGTTTTTGGAATTTTTTTGTTGTTTGCATTATTTAATTGGTAATTTTTTTTTAAACAACCAATTCCACTACAAGAGACCAACATGCTAACCATCCTCCTAACTCTCTATTTAATCCTCCTAATCTTATGTACATGCCTAGGTTAGATCCTATCTTGATGGTACATTACTTAGTAGTCCATCCAAACACTAAATTAGTTAAGTAGAAACTCTATAAAATGCACCCCAAGGTAGCATTATCCATCACAGAATAACTATAAAAATTCTTGAAAGCTAGGTTTATTCAATCCATTGACTAATTTGAGTGGATATCTAATATTTTCCCCATTCTTAAACCACAAGGAGGCATATGGATTTGTATAGACTTATGAGACATAAACAAGGCATGTCCTAAATATGACTTTCCTCTACCCAATATCAACATGATCATGGATTCTACCATAGGTTATGAGATGATTTTCCTCATGAATGGATATTTTGGTTATAATCAAATCAAAATTACTCCCTAAGATCAACACAAAATTGCATTTATCACTCCATTGGGGACCTTCTACTATCAATTAATGCTCTTTGGCCTAAAAAATACAGGAGACTCTTGCCAAAGGGCCATGACATGATGTATGATATTATCGAAGATTATATGGAAAACATCTAAGGAAAATCTAAGCTCAGTTCAGAACATCCAATCATCCTCAGATGGATTTTTGAGAGGCTCAAGGAATACAAAGTTAGATTGAACCCTAAGAAATGTGTATTCAAAGTTACTTCAAGAAAACTCTTGAGATTCATAGTCTATCGGTGAGGAATTGAGGTAGACCATACTAAATATAAATCTATTGTTGAAATGCCTCCCCCTAAGAACCTAAAGTAATTAAGGATCCTTTAAGGGAAACTATAGACCATTTGTCAGTTCATATCTCAGTTGGCTTATAAATGTCATCCCTTAACTCATCTATTAAAAAAAGGAGCCTAGTATTGATTGAAACTTAGAATGTCAAAAGGAATTTGATAATCTAAAGTAATATCTAGTGAAGCCTCCAAACTTTTAACCACATATCTTAGGAAGACCATTGCTCTTATATATTTCTACTATACCATGTTTTATAGGGGCTTTATTAGCTCAAAATAATGAAGGCGGCAAAGAAATATCTATTTATTATATAAGAAAAACTCTAATTTAATATGAGCTCAATTAAACCCTATAGATAAGGCTTGCTTGGCTATGGTTTTCACCTCACAAAAACTTAGGCATTAAATGTTGAACAACCAAGTTAAGCTCATAGTAAAAGTTGACCCGCTCAAATATATGTTATCTAAATCATCCCTAATTAAAAGAATGGAAAAATGAATCATGTTTCTAGGTAAATTTGATATCGAGTATGTAAATCAAAATGCCATCAAGGGGTGAGTTATTGTAGATCAGATAGCAAAAACACCCTTCGTAGACATAAAACCATTAATCATGGCCTTCCTTGATGAATCTATATTGATAACTATGATATAAACTAGATAGAAATTATATTTTGATGGATCTTTTACCATGCATGGGTTAGGAGTGGGAATCCTTTTGGTCACCCCAAAAGGTGACCTAATCACTAAAGTCTTTCAAGTCTTTTTCCCATGCACAAACAACATTTTTGATTATGAGGCATTAGTTGTCTTACTAAAACTCACCATCTTGTGGAATATCCAACACCTTCAGGTCTTTGGTGATTATAAATTGATTATTAAACAAGTGAATGAAGAGTTATAGACCAAAATTGAGAATATACTTCCTTATAAATAAATGGTGGATTATTTGAAGCAAAATTTTTAGTCTATAACTTTTGAACAAGTTCCTAGAGGAAGTAACAACACTGTCGACTCAATGGCCACTATTGGTTCTTTAATAGATCTTCTAGAGGATATTCTCAAAGGAAACTTTCTCATTGAAAAATTATTATTGCCTTCTCATCAAAAAATAGATCATTATCAAATTTATGCCATACCTAATCCCAATAAATCCTAGTACCATGACATTTACACCTATCTCCATGACAATATCCTTCCACCAAACCTCAATCATCATCAATGTAAAGCCTTCATCTATCGCACATCCCATTACACCATCCTTGACAACATGCTCTATCAATGAGGCTATGATGGGACCTTGTTAATATGTTTGAAATCATAGGAGGCTATTCTTGTAATCAAGGAGGTCTATTATGGTATTTGTGGAGGCCGTACATGTGTGATAACCCTAACTAAGAATTTACTCTGGAATGGATACTATTGACCCACAATGGATCATGATGCCTACCAATATGTACACAAGTGTGTATCTTTTCAAAATCATGCAAATATCATCCATGCCCTTGCACAAGAGCTACAACCTATAACGATCTTGTGGCCATTTTAAATATGGGGACTAAATCTTATCAGTAAGATTAATCCTATATCATTAGATGGACATAAGTTCATAATCACAGTTATAGAGTATTTCACTAAATGGGTTGATGTAATGCTGCATATAGATAATTTGAAAATAAATAGTAATCAAATGTAGGGTCGACTATCTGCTTGGCTAGCCAAGCAACTAGATATGGATAGGGGGGCATATAATACATGTGGTGAGCTATGATAATAGTTAAAGACCAGACGCGGTGAAAAAGTATTACAAATTAGATGTGATCCCAAAAATGATAGGTTTGATTTTTTAGTCTGATGACTAAAATGCTCATCTGATTTAGATGGACAATTTTTTTATATCGAGATAGAACCTCCTTACTAGGAGTAAGCAAGGACTAGCTGGAGTTAGAACTAAAACTTGTCTAGATATATAATCTAGGAGATGGTTCACACATATTTGTTGGCTAAATAGTAATAGGTAAATGATTCATGTGATATAAGGTAACCATAAAGCCTTATCTACCCTGCCCCTCAACTAAGTAGATTCGGGTCGTGCAAAGGTTTCCTCGGGTTGGCTGGAAATCGATCCTCAAGTGTAAAGGCAAAAAATTTATACCACAGGTCTACAAATATCAAAATTCATTCTAAATCATATTATTTTCTAATTCAAAATCTTAGCTACAATAATATCAGACAATGAAAAATCTTTCAAAAATCAAGAAGTCAAAGACTTGTGTAATCATTATCACATTGAAAAACATTTCTCTACACCTTATTATCCCTAGGGTAATGGACACGTTGAAATGACAAATAAAATGCTTCTCAATATTCTTAAGAAAATTGTCAATAATGTTGGTAAAAACTAAAATTTTCAACTATATCTTACACTTTGGTCCTATAAAACCAACATCAGAACACCTATTGGGGCTAATCCATATTCTTTGGTCTATGGAGTAAAATCAATCTTGCATGTTGAAGTTGAGCTCCCATTTGTATACACATAATATTTTCAAATTTTTATTGATTACTAACACTTTGTATCTTAGAGAAACCTATCGAGTCTCAATCTCTTTGAGTTCATGCCTTAAGCGGTGCACTAGGAAAGGGTTGCATAGACCATTTATGCTTCATAAGATTAATTTCCCTTTTTCCACTTTCCATCTACACAATTTTATCCTAAAACCATTTACCCTAAGCTTATTATTCTTAGTCCTAGCTATTCCAGTATTTTCCTCTTTCCATCCCTCTTTTTCTTTCCTTAACACCCTTTTGGACAATCAATTATACTAGGTCAACTAGGTTGACCTAGTACAATTTAGGGGTATTTTTCACTTTCTTTTCTTGTTAGCCTTTTGGCCAACCCAACTCAGACCTAGTGAATTATCCCTGAAAACACACTGGGTCAATAGGGTTGACCTTGTATAACCAACATTCTTGGGAGGATTTAGGGCAAGATATACCTATATATA
>JARHVA010000602.1:4395000-4490000 GCA_037957365.1 Torreya grandis
TATCCATGAAGACAATCAAGAAGAATTAGCTGGCGACTCCCACATTGGTTTCCTGAACTACCAGGATGAACCTAAAAGCAAAGGAGAAGTTATTGATGAATCATATGCAGTGTTTACCAGATCCAAGAACCAATCATTCCAACAAGCTAATAAAAGGAAGACAAAGGAGCAACCTCAACCAGTAGTTATGATTGCTAAACATGGAACCCCTCTTCCTCTTCAGTCAAAGGATCTGGTGATCACCCAAAATGTAAGTACATCAATTTCACCTTCACCTTCTACTCCCATTTCACAAACCAACCCTCCTCTCATCCCTCCTAAAATACAAAAGGTTGAAACGCTTTCTTCTATTCCTAGTCCAATTCAGCCATTTGACATAATTGATCATGTCAAAATGACCAAAATACAAATGTCTAAATTTTAATACTTGCAGTCTAATCCTGATCAATTAGATAAGTTGGTCCAATGTATCAAGAACCAAACCATCCCTACAGGGCAAAAAGCTAAAAAGATAATTCCTGATTCCCCAAAGAACATGCCCATTCCAAATAATCTTGTCTTTACTCCTCTAGCTACTCTTGGGAAAATAGAACCTTTCTATGTTTCCCTGTTAATAAATGGTTATTAGCTCAACAATTGCATCATTGATTCTGGGGAATCTGACAATGTCATGCCTGTTAAAGTAGCTGAGTCTTTGGGTCTCACACTGACCAAGACATTTGGGAGATGTTTCTCCATGGAGAACAAGCAAGTACCATTGCTGGGGCAAATCAAAGATGCCTATTTTGCATTTGTAGCCTTTCTAGACAAGAGAATCAAGATGACTGTCTTGGTGGTTGACGTCCTAGCATCCTACGGCATTTTGCTTAGATGAAATATATGTAAGGACGTGGGAGGAGAACTAAGCATGGATCTATCTGAAGCAAGGATCCCTATCCAAGGCATGATAAAGAGATTGCTCCCTGAAAAGGAAGCAAAATACGTGGTCACCCAAACATCAGCCCCTACAGCACAACTTCTATTTGAGTCTTCAGGCAGGGGTAATTATTTCTTTACCACAGAGGATGTTCATGTTTCTACAGATAAAAGTCCTATAGCTGACAATCCAAGAATTGATCCAAACAAGACTTCAGGATAATTTGTAGGGCACAATACAAGTAATGAAGGATCTTCTATCTCTAATGAAGAGAAATATGATAGGAGATCAGCTTCTGATGATGCTTCAATCCTGAAATCCAATGGCAGCAATTTTTCCACCAATAATGGAGATGGGACTGTGTTGATATCTCCTCAAGGAGATATTCTTCCTTCATGAAATTTGCAAGTTAGTAACACCAACAACATAGCTGGATGTGAATCTCTATTGCTCGGACTGAAGATTGCTCAAGAAGAAGAAATCAAACTCCTTCACATCAAAGGAGATGCTAAGCTGATAATTTGTCAAGAGTTTGATTTGGACAATCCAATCATATGCTGGACTAAACTAGAAGAACAACCAATTATGGTAATGAACCATGCTGCTAAAAATCAAAATCAGGCAAAGGAACCCTTAACCAAGAAAGCAAGGAGTTATGGTTTCCAGTTTGAAGACCACATCCTGCCTTGGAACAAGAAGAAGAAAAAGCCAAGGGGAAGATGCAGAAAATTGGTTTTCTAGTGGAGAATTCCATTCGCCCGTCACCATTTCTGAGGGAAAAATGTCTTCTTGCTGGTTTATCAGAATAGAGCACTATTTTCACTGTCTCCCAAGAAGCAACATCTGAAATACTTCAATTCTTGAAGTATCAGATCATTCCATCTGTACATATGTATATTTGTATAGTTTTTAATTCTACTTTCTTTTATTTGTTTCCATTTTTTATGCCTTTCATTTCTGGGTAGCATGCCTCCATAACCCAATGGTACACATGAAGACACTGGAGATTCTGGATTCTACTCCTTTCAATTCTTTTTGCAATTGATAGAAGTTCCCCAATTGGAGCCAGTTATTGTCCCCCAACAATATCACTCATTTTTGGGACAACATTTGAACTATTTTGGTCCTACAAACCAAAATTGTCTCTTCCCTTTTCAAAATTTGTCTTAGGCATTCAAATTCCTCATTTTTCAAGCTTCTCAGAAATCTACGAACTCTGCAGGCTTAAATCTACAGACTCTGCAAGCTTAAATCTACAGACTCTATAGGCTTGAATCTATAGACTCGGCAGGAAGATAAAATATATAAACTTTGTAGGTTAAGTTTAATGAGCTTTATAGGTTGAAATCTACAGACTCTTTCAAGGTTAGAGAAAACTAAGGACTTGGTTTCTACAGACTCTGTAGGTAGGTTCATTTCTATAGGTTCAAAGGCTTCTACAGGAAGGTTCAACCAAAAGAATCAGTTTCTAACACTTGATCATTTTTAGGATTGGTTTAGTGCCTTGGTTCAAACAAAAATCTCCATCAGCAAGCATCAACAACAGGTTCAACATTTGGTTTATCCTTTGGTTGAATGTCAAATGGTTCAAAGGCAAGTTCAATCAGGCAGTTCAATGCTTTGTTTCACTCATTTGGTTCATCCACTTTGTTTCAACACTTTCATTCATCCTTTGGTTCAATCAAATGATTCGTCAGTCGGTTCAAGGCTTTGTTTAAACTATTGAACCAAAACTTGGTTCAACAGTTGGTTCAACGTCTTGGTTCAACAAAAAGGTTCAACGTCTTGGTTCAATGGAGTGTTTCATCGACTTGGTTCATTCAATTGAACCATCGGCTTGAACCATTTTGGTTCGAATCTTGGTTCAATCGATTGGTTCAACGAAGTGGTTCAACGGTTGGTTCAAACAAAGGGTTCATTGGCTTGAACCATTTTGGTTCAAAGCCTAGGTTCAACAAGTGGTTTAAAGCCTTGGTTCAATGGAACGGTTCAATAGTTTGTTCATCACCAAAGTTCAAAGGGCCTCCTGAAGGACAAGTGCCCTTGCGGAGGGCACTTAGTCAATGAAAATACCCTTCGAAAGGGTCATTTTCAAAAAGACTAAGGCAAAGTCTAAGGCACAATTATTTTGGACAAAAAGTCCAAAAGAATTTCGAGAAGTCACAGAAGAAAGAAACTCGAAGGAATTTGCGTATTGGCAAACAAAATAATTTCCCCAAACTTTTTGTTTGCGAGAAATTTATGGAGACAATTTGTCCGCGTGAATTGTCTACAAGAATTTGCCTAGGGAAAAGCCTAGGGAAAATACCCATGGGAATTATCTATGGGAATTTGTGAAGGGCCACCAAAGGACCTCGAAGGGTAGGTGCCCTTACGGGGGACTCTCGACTGCCAACTTAAAGGGCACTTCCTGAAGTCGAAGGGTCACCTTCCCTTTGCGAAGGATGTAAAACAAGAAGCCTGAAGGCCATTCAGGGATCATTTCTTAAGTTCTGAAAGGGCAAGTCTAATCTAGAAAAGTGCCACACAGAGAGCCAAAAGAGGACCAAGGGGTGACACACCTGAAGACGTCAAATTAAACACAGTGAACTAACCATTGATCCTTTGAACCTACAGACTAGAATGAATTCACATATTTCAAGGCCAAGACCAGTAGAAAGTGAGGAAGGAACAGAATAACAAATTAAATCCAGGACCTGATTCAATTAACTAGAAAAGGAGGAATGATGAAGGCAGTATCAAATCACCAGGTGGAAATTGAAAGTTGAAAACTTTCAATAGCATGACTTATTTCTCTGCATTGATAAAATCAAATGGGTAAACGCCCCTAAGTTCCAGCCTGTCTTCTTAACAGATTCTAACGCAATTTGATGTGTTACTATTCTTGAGTCCTTCTTTAAGAGGCTTATAAGGGACTCTCTTTTATTGTAAATTTATCTATTTTTGACAATCAAAATGAAACTCTATCCAAATTAAAAGGCATTTTTTGAGACTTTGAGCTCAGTTTGTTGATCATATTTTGTTATTGGAATAAGAAAGCAAGTGATTTTTTAGACTTTGTGCTGTGATATCTTTGTTGTTGGGGAAACTGTTCTTATGTCTTTTTCCTTAATATATCTTCCGTTCCTTTAATTCAACAAGCAAAATTAGTGATAGCAGTCAGGAAGGTGTCCTAAAGAGTCAAGTGTGGAGAGAATTTGTGCCCCCATAATTGCCTTTAGTGTGTTTTCTTTTCATTTATGTGTAAAGGACTTTGGGATGACTTTGTGCCCTCATTGTCCTTCATATCTTACTCTTGAGCAATTCAGGTGGAGACTTTGTGCTGCATCTTGATTTGCTGGTTATTACATCCTTTGCTACATTTTGCTATTACTACTAAGAGTATTCTTGTGGTTTACTAAATAGTACTTTGAAAGAAGAGGAGTATTGTCTATCATTTCCCTTGAGTTTTTCCTTTGATCCGCACACATCATCTCTGAAAAAAGAGAAATGGATGGTTTGTCCTACCCCTGAGTATTATTTTTTGTTTATATATATATATATATATATATATATATATAGCTTATTTATAGGGAACCTCCCCTTGATGAGAGGAGAGATCAGTCCCCTTCTAATGTGGTAAACCTACACATTTGGATGACTAATCTTCCTACTTTGGCTAATCAGACCTATTTTTTTTATCAGTACGCTGATCGACAAAATATTCAACCAACATATCCTTAATCAAAAGTGTAGGTATGCTCTATCTTATCTGTGCTAGGATTGGCTTATTGACATGATGCATTTCTAATTGCATAAATTTTGGTGAACCTGATGTGAAACTAACCCTTGCAAGATTTATTTCACTTTTTCATTATTTTAGTCATTCTTTTGATCATCATTTTTATCATATATTTTGACATACTAGATCGATTCTATTAACCCAACTATTTTTCTCTATGTGTAGGTTTTCAAAAACATGCAACTAGATCGACCCATTTGACCCAGTACATGTTTACAACCTTTTAGACACCTAATTCATCCTACTAGGTCAACCCAATCAACCACTTATAATTTCAACACTTTTTCAATAGGTTCCTATGTATCTTGATCGATTATGTCGACGCAATATGTAGGTTTTTCAAGAAAACTTCAAGGTTATTCATCAACAATCTTCCTTTATTACATCTCTGATCAACCAAGGGTCATTTATACATATCTATTTATTTATTTTATATCTTTCATTTCATAGTTTTTAGTCTTTAAAACTTCCCTTGTATAGTTAATTGGATCGACCCTATTGACCTAGTTTTGTGTTCTATGTGTTCTTTGAAATAATTAGATTGACACTATCAACCTAGTTCATTTTCAGACCTTGCTTCCATAGTACAAGTTTGACCCTATTGACCTTGTTATATATTTTTTTACATATAGTGTCAACACTATACCTTGTTTCAAAGTTGGAATTAACCTCATATCTACTAGTAATTAGTTCACACCTTTCTTTTTTTGTTGCTTGCATGCTTATAATAGATCACATAGTTTAATTAGAGGATTTTTAATTAATCACTTAGTTTCATTACTTCTATTTTATGTACACATATCAAAATCAAAAAACATAAACAAGCGCTTTAACATTTTGTCTAACCTAGGTCAACCTACTTAGATTTCATCACCAAGGGGGACGTTGACCCGATACTTTGGTCAAGTATAAAATATGGTTAATGGTATATTCTAATAAGGCACCTGACACCCTTATTGTTATAGTGTGTGAAGTCAAGGGGTAGGCCCCAATAACAAGCTTGTATCATTTCCACTATACTCCTTTTTAACCCAAATTCCCTAAAACCATCCTTAGATTGCTATCTAGTACCTTATAGCTAATTTCCCATCACATTAAAAATCATATATTAATAATCGAACAAACATTTGGGTTGACCAATTATTTAGCTCTTTACTTTTCAAGTTAATTTTTTACTCGTTGCTAAATTATGTGTGCAATAACTTTCATTATCTAGAATTAGTGCAAGGTTTTGATTTATGTGCCTTAATTAGATTGGCCAACATTGATCTAATTGATTATTTATTTCCTTTTAGCACTTACTTCTTTACATTACTTAAAAAATTATATTGTTCACAACTTGATATCAAATTTCTCATCTTCCCTATTTGCATTCTCTATGTCATCATGAATCTAATGAATTTTATGGTTTGCAAAATGGATGAGTAGAAACAAAGATATAGACAAAATAAGGAATCAACATGTTTTTAGCCTCTATTCACTATACAAGATTGACCCAATCAACCGTGTAACATCTACATACCTTTTTTAGCCTCTATGCACTATAAATATCAACCCAATTAACTTTGTACTATTTATAGAGATTTAAAATCAACCCAGTTGACCCTGTACTATTTATAGACCCTTTTTCAACACTTATTTTCTTTACAAGATTGACCCAGTCAACCCTATACTATTTTCTATCTTTTTTTTCTCCTTGTGTGGTTATCTATTATTGTTTCATCATGATGACATCTTTTTAGCCTTCCCTTAGTCTATAACATTGCATAATCAAATATTTAGATTATAACCTCACTTATTTCATTACTTTAGATGAAACTATCCAATTTCTTCCTTCCCCTTATAAATCAATCACTACATAATGTAATGTATTTTAGGTCATTCATCCTAATCCTCCTCCCAATACCAATTTTAGGAATACTTTATCTACAAATAATCCTCCTCCCACCAACACAAATAATCCATTTCCTACCAACACTAATGCCCCTCCTATAAACACCAATCTACCTATTGATACAACTCAACTTCTTACCCAAGTCATACAACAAATGAACATCATGAAAATTACCAATCAAATTCAAGTGATGAACATACAAAAAAATTTATGCAACATGATTAGTCAACCACCTCAATTCATCATGTCTCAACCAAATCAAAATTTTATCCCTCCTCCTCTTAGATATGCCAATGGGAATATCATCCCTCAACCTATAATGAATAGCAAAATGCTTTAACATCTTCAAAATGAACCTTTAGACCCATTCATTGCATCCATAGATATTGGAAGCATTTCTCCAACTATCACATATAATGGGACTAAGGACCCTACTATCTTTCTTAAGTCTTTTGGTAATCTCTATAAGGAATGGGTCTAAACTAACACCTTTGTCACCACCAAGCTCTTAGCCAAAGCATTTGTTGGTGATGCACTTAAAACTAACTTCCTAGACATTCCATCTCACAACTATAGGATTTAGTCAATTCTTTAGTGAAGGAATTCCAACATGATGACATTCTTGAAAACTACCTTAGCCATTTCATCAATACCAAGCAACTTCCTAATGAATTTGCTCATACTTTTATCAAATGATGGAAGTATTTTTCTCAAAAAGTGGACCATAACATGTATGATAATACTATTTTAAAACTATTTGTCACTACTCTTAAACATCCCCTTTAATACAAAGTTTGAATCTCTTCACCTAAAACTTTAGAAGAAGCCTTAGACCAATCAAAAAGACAAGACTTTCTTATGACTCAATTTCAACCATCTCAAATAACTACCAAATTAAATTTCCAATCATCTTCTAATAAAATTGATTCATCCAAGCCTCCCTAACCTCAAAGTGGAGCATCTAATTCAACCAATTTCAACCCAACCCACCTACCCTTGATTCTAGAACAACTAAAGAATAAATTTCCACCCTCTAAACCCATGAGCTTTGATCCTTCCAAACCTCCTCCCAAATGATACAATCCTGATAATTTTTTTTGGTGGCATGCTACTATAGGTCATTCTCATGATTCTTGTCATGATATTCATTGATTTCTTGTTTCTTCCTTACTTGGTTCACATTTCAATCTTGATACTCTCACAAAAAAATGTTGTCAAGACTATCATCAATCTTCTCAAATTCAATCTCAAGAACCACAATCACATCAAAATCAACTACCTAATACTCAAAAAAAATTATTCCATACATAAACCTCATCTTATAATTTTTTTCAAACCATAGTTGATCCTTTTCCTACACTAATAAGGAAAGGATAGATTATGTGAACAATTTTAAAAACAAAAGGAAATGATATCTAAAAGGCAACATACAAATTTCAAAATTTAAATTCACTCTAAAAGATGTGATTACAAGCACATCTCCTATCTTTAATCAAAGTTCAAACTCCAAAATTGGCTTCACATAAAGTTGAGGTCCTTTGGGGTGCGGTAGGATAGTAGATTGGAATAGGGTAATTAATTTGAGGAATTTTTTATGATGCTGCCTACTTTCTCACATAAGTACCCAATAGTCATAGTAGACTAACGGCTCTATAAGGGGTCTTGAAAAATGGGGAACATGTCATGGGGAGGTAGGCCCGTTTTAATGTTCATGCATTTACCCTTCATGGGATGGTCTATATACTACATTTGTTAACCTAAGACTTGTGTCGCTAAGAGAAGCTCTTCATAGTCCTTAAGGTCGAAAGTCCTCTTGTTTTGACAAACCTAATTTTAGTGTCTTGACTTCGATAAAGAGTTCCTCTACTTTGGGTTTTCCTTCATTCTCCCCTCCACCCATTTCATTTCCCCCCTTGACAAGCAAATTGTGATTCCAAATATGACTTCCCCTTTTTATCTACTTCCTTATTCTTCATCTCTTTAAAAACATGCTAGCATTACTTTGTTTCAATTTTATCTATCCTTTTTAGAAAAAAAAAAAAAAACATGTTTGAGTAACTATAGATCAGTCTTTTCTTTCATTTATCATTATTTTACTACCCTTCTATTATGGACAATTGAGTTTGTACCCTTTTTCCATTATTACATATACGCCTTCTTCATGTTTGTCTTCCATCTTCAATTACATTTAATTTTCTTTCTTTCATGTTTTCCTTTCTACATATCTTATATGAGCTTACTTTTCAATTTCTTACATATCTTTGTTCAAGTTTTATTACATGGATATTTCATTTTTCATTCATGTTTTACATGCTTCCCAACATGATTTAGTATGTTTTACATTCTTTTTTTGCCATTTATGCTTTACATGTTTTCTAATATCATTTGTCATTTATTTAATATCATTTGTCATTCATTTGATAATCATTTGTCATTTATTTGCCATTTTGGTCATTTATTTGCCTTCAATATTATAAAAACCTTGCTTTACCGATCCTAAATTTCCAATTATCTTCTTTGTCATTCCTAACTATTACATGCCTATTTTCATTTTTTTTTTAATTTTTGGCTATTTTTTGCACTAACTTCTATAAGTTTGTCTAGTGTTTTCTACATTGGACATATTCATATTTATTATAGTTTAATTCTTTATCTAGGTCAATAAGGTAAGTTAAAGATATGTATTTTTCAATTTAGTCCTTTCATTTATCTTATTTGTTACTTACTTCACTTTACTTAGCATCAGCATTGCATGTTATCATGTTCTATTCTGAAGTACCATCTCGTGTTGCACTTGCATGACACATGATGAGAATTGAGTAGGGCTTATGTATACACATAATATTTTCAAACTTTTATTAATTACTGACACTTTATATTTTATAGTAACCTATCAAGTCTCGATCTCTCTAAGTGCATGCCTTAAGGGGTGCACTGGGAAAGGGGTGGGTAGACCATTAGTGCTTCATAAGATTATTTTCCCATTTTCCACTTGCCATCTACATTCTTGTCTCTAAAAACCATTTACCCTAATATTATTCTTCTCAGTCCTACCTATTCCAATATTTTCCTCTTTACATCCCTCATTTTCTTGCCTTAACACCCTTTTGGATAGTTGGCTATACTACTACCCAGTACAATTTAGGAGTATTTTTAACTTTATTAGCTTGTTATCCTTTTAGCCAACCCAACTCAGACTTAGTGAATTGTCTCCAAAAAGACACTAGGTTGACCCTGTAAAGTTGATGTTCCCAAGAGGATTGAGGAAAAGATCTGCCTATATATACAAGTTCATTTCCCACCATTTCATAATAAAATAATTATACTTAATACTAGTTATGTTACTTTTAAAATGGTGGGTTATGAAAAATTTGATCAAAGCAATCGCCAAAATGTGGAGAGGTTTTGAAGTGGGTTGATGCCAAATATAATGCATTTTTTGAAAATGTGCATTGAAAAAAATACATTAGAAGAGATACTAAACATCAAAATAATCATATTACAAATTGAAATGTATTGCATTCACTACCCTGAGGTATGATTTTCATTGGGTTACTCAACTCACATTTTCAAAAAATGCATTATATTTGGCATCAACCCACTTCAAAATCTCTCCACATTCTGGCAGTTGCTTAATGCATTAGAAGAGATATTGAACATCAAAATCATCATATTACAAATTGAAGTGTATTGCATTCACTACCCTGAGACATGTTTTTCATTAGGTGACTCAACTCACATTTTCAAAAAATTCATTGTAAATAAGTACGAGTGAACATATGCTTATTGACCATTCTACTTAAGGAATAAAGCTTAGGGTTCCATACTTTCTTTTGAGATATGGATCTT
The DNA here is from genome assembly GCA_037957365.1 of Torreya grandis. NCBI lineage: Eukaryota > Viridiplantae > Streptophyta > Pinopsida > Cupressales > Taxaceae > Torreya > Torreya grandis. The sequence goes on from JARHVA010000602.1 coordinate 4,405,441, forward strand.
ATCTTGTGGAGAAGTATTTTGGATGCTTAGATAGGTTGCATAGCCTAGAGTTGATTTATCTTCATTATCCCTACATACCATAACAATCTCTTGTGAATCACCTTGGCTAAGGGAGAGATTGAGGCTCAGTGGGTTCATCTTCAAAGGTAAGTATTCGTAACTTTATTTTTCCTTTGTAAGAGTAGATAGATAATGCATTTGTATTCTTCTCCCATGTATTATGATTCCATATACATTGATGAGAGTATATGTATTATAATACATGTTTCGTTTAGTTGTTTATTTTATTGTTTCTAACCCCCACTTTGTGCCACAAGCTTTGGTGTGCACTAGATTATATTTACTTTCTTTTTATTAGAATAAGTGAAATGTTTTAAACATTACAACTCCATTAGGGTTGTTGTGTGATTGTGTTAGACTATAGGCTTTAGAACCTTTCCTAGTATGATGTGTTGTGCCAAGTGATCCCCTACTTGGGTCTAATAGATCCCCATATTGGTCATGATCCTATTTAACAAGTGTATCCCCAATTGTAAGTGTAGGTATGCTCTATCTTCTCTAATCTAGGATTGATTTATAGACATGATGCATTTCTAATTTCATATACCTTCCTTATGAATATCTTTATGGGGTATGATAATAGATAATAAATAAAGATAAGAATAACTACATGAGTTATAGATATTATATGAAAAGCATCAAAATGCCCTTAATCATCTTAGGGCATATCAGAATAAGCTTAAGGGCCAATATCATAAAAAATCCAATCTAGAGAATTTGAAGTTAGTGAAATAGGCCTAAAATAAAATCACAAAAATACTAATTCATAGCATGAAATAAATTAAAATTTGAATCAAATTGGCTTAGGAATATGTCATCATTACAAAATTTATATTAGTAGCCTACAAATTGGCTACTTTAGATGGTGATGAGCTTGATGAGCCCATGAAAATTATACACCTGAAGTAGTTTTATACCCAGAGGGATCCAAATTCTTCCATATATTGGGCCCCACACTTGGAGGCACATCCATATATTACCACTCAACTTCTCCCATCCTTCCATCCTATCCAATCATTCCCCATATGACCCTGATCCTAATAGTGGGTATAAAATACGTGCTTTGGAAAATTAGGAGATATAAGTTTTAAAACTGGGGTTGATCATTGCTAAAAGTGCAAAAGGGGATACCTATTTAAGGGTTATCTGGAACATATAATCCACTTTCAAACTTACTAGTTCCATTTTTACATCATAATCGAATCCTCCCATATGACTCTTTTTCTTATCAACCTCAATCGCACCCAACCTTGTCCATTTCCATTCCCTCCCTAATTTAAAATATATATGTACCCAATAAACTCATTACTAAAGAAGGGTCAAATAATATTTATACTCTATGATCTATAATACATTTTATAAGAAATTGAATCTTGAAATTTCACTTTAGATTTGAGGATTATTGGTATATCTAGGTTGATCGTTATCTTGATTGTTGCAAAGATTATTGGGCACTATTTACAATTCTTGAGTGCTCTGTTAATAGCCCACTTGGTAAACAAACATTGTGAATATCCACTTAGCCACTAAATAATTCTTCTTGTACATATAATATCCTCTTTTAACACTTTATTTATATATATTAGTCCTATCATGATTAGGTCATCTTTATTTTTACTATGTCTTTTTAGGGATAGACAATTCTATAAATATCATCATTATATTTCTTATTTACAATGTTTAAATGTATTTAAGTTATGTTTATAAATAATTTAAATCACTTTTACACTTTTTATTGAGTCTTTTTGTTCATATTCAACATATATTTCTAGTCTTTAAATCCACATGTAATTTTTTTTAAAGTCATCTTGTTAATAGCATTATGCCATGTAAATATTCTTTGTTAATTTATCTTAATCCTTTTTATCATTATATTTTTAAGTGTTAGTTGTTTAAAATATTTTATTTTATCTTTAATGGGGATGAGGATGGCCTAAAATAACTACCCATTATAAAAAATTGGGCATGTAATTAATGGAGTTCCCTCTCCAAATCCTACGTAATTTGAATCAATGTGACCGTGACTAGTGTAATGTCATAGGTACACTTATAATTCAAGTGCAATAGTAAATTGGATTGCCTAAATTTATAATGGATTAAAGTCCCCACAATCCATATTCATCCCCATTAATCATTCCACTATCTTATTTGACCATCCTATCCTACTAACTAAATCCCCCCTCCTTGGTGCAGGAGGATTTTAGCCAATATCAATTTATGAGACATATGATTTAAAATAAAAGGACTAATTATCTATCTCCTAGCACATGTCATTAGTTACCAAATTTTCTATTTCATAATAAAATTAAATTATCCCATGAGAAATAAAAATAATACATCATTTATATTTATACCATGACATACACATCATATAATAAAGAATATCATCCACATCATATAATAAACAATATCATCCACATCATTTTAGGCACAAAACATCTATAATCACATCATATTGTTATAATAATTAATAAATCATCTAGTTTGATCCATACATCAATCATCATATAAGTAAAACATGCTAATCATACATCTAATGTCTAAACATCTCATATAATCCCAAATAATTATAGTCTAATCTAGCTCATATATCATCAAACACATGATCAAAACATAATCACAATGTCATATGTCATATAAAAAATCCCATATAACATAAAATTCCCATAACGTCCCATTAAAATATATAAACATAAGGTTAGGCTCCATAGGCACCCATATGATAAAAATAACTATACATGTCCAAAATATAAATAATGTCTCACAAAATCTAGATCATGGTCATCCTATAAGCCTCCTCATTGAATTATTCACTAATTGATAGGATGTAATAGCCTTATAAATAGGGCATGTTGGTCCACTAGCACTACCCCCTCATATAAATCTATGTAATATTGTACCTCACTTGTAAAATGGGATATCTATCTAGTAACATCCCCTAGACCCTACCTCTACAGTAAAAAACCATCCTCCTCCATGTCCCTCGTAGCAACCGATAACTTTAACTCTCTCTGGCTCAATCTCCCTTGAATTTGGATAATCTATCCTTGTAAAGACACTATCTACATGTCTCATGTATGAATATACTTATGTAAGCTTGTAATCTAATCATTTTGAGCTTGGCTCTAGCTCAACTACCCCTATAAAGATACTATTTGTGTATCCTTTGCCCTAGCCTATCCCAATAACCCTATAAGATACCCCAACATAGACCCCATCTGGCCATCCCTTTATATGATCTGGCACTGTAAGTTCATAACTTTTAACTTGTATTTATCCCATTCAATAGTAATCCCCACCACCTCTATATCCCTATAATATACCTCATATCTTAGTTTATCTAGCTATGCCTGATCATTTGTACTGATTGGTGGCATAAAAGGCCTTGAAATATGTGGACCCTGCTCCCCTCACTACCTAGTCTTCACCTGTAACTTGGTCTCCTCCTCCCACCCCTAATCTCCACCATCAATGCCATATCTTGCCCATCTTACCCATATGACCATCTTGACCATCTTAAGCCTGGGGCTATGGTATCTAAACCTATATCCTTTTTAAATATACTTGTTCCTACACAATCCTTTATATCGCTCCTCCCCTCCTTGCTCTCAGTGGTCATCTTAACAATCTTTAGGGCCATCTCTATATCCACCACCCTATGTATGCCACTATGACCCAAGATATACCATGTGTGTTTGTTAATCCTACACAATTTGGGAAATTATATCATAATCAAATCATGCCAACACCTTCTCCATTGTTCACCCCCACTGGGGCCTCTCCCTATCACTATACGTAAATAGGTATTCCTCCCCTGCCATGTCCTATTATCATCCAAATTGTATTTGAACCTTGTCTGACCTATATTTCTCAATAATATAATCTTTCTAACCATTTAGGTATTAATATGTAAGCATAAACCTAGTAACATCTATGTCCTCAACCCATCCTTACTGAACCTGTCTATAGGGCATCCATGTGATTTGGTCAACCCCTCCAAACTATCAAAATCCTACATGTATAACTACATGTTTTTATCATGTGCTCTTTGTACTCCTAATATGATTATCAACCAAAGACTAGAGGATGATCAATCTTTCTACTTCCATGTGTCCTTAATGGTCTCTCAATTGGTATGTACTCCCAACTCCAAACATGAAGCAATAATGATGACTAAAGTTTGAAGTTGCTCTGTATGAACCTATGTGAAACTCTTTGTGCAAGTGGCACAAAACTATAGGAGCCCAAGAAAATACATATAAGTCCTAAACTATGTCTACAACCACATCCCCTAGCCTGAGATGAAACCACTATCCACTATTATCTAGCAATAACATGCCAATAATAAGAGATATCACCACTAGAGTCAACCTATCAATCGGCTCATCTTTAAATTCTATATCAATGTCTATCCTCACATCTCACACCTTATCCTACATGTGATCACATAATCTCTACATAATGATACCTAATGCACATGATGACCAGTAGATTGGATCACCTCTCATTAGTATCTGATAAATATGCAACATGTCCTCTAAGGTCATGATCATTTCCCATATCTTGAAATGAAATGTGTTGGTATCAAAGTGCCACTACACTAGTGTTATGATCAAATCCATATCAATATAAATCACTAGCATCATTATAATATAATAAAGGCCAGCCATCTCTAAGACTCCATAATCCATTGGAGTCAGTTTGTGCATCTCATGAAGCACTAAAGTAATTATAGTCTAGAAACCAATACTCTTAAGTCCTCTTGCACTATGAACAACCCATTAATATTTGATCCATATGAAATTTATGAATCACTATCTATCCCCACCTAACCAACCACTTCTATCTATCCTACCCATAGTAATTATGCTATCTATCCAATCACACTTATCTACCTAGTACATCTTGCCTATCCTATCTAACTAGTCAAATGAACCCTCCCTATCTAACCCATTTGTTTTATCTATCTAACCATTTTATCTATTTTTTTAATCTCCCCACCCTATTTTTCTACCCTTATACCCCAATCATATCTAACCAATTAATCTCATCTAACTTCCCTACCAAACATAATCATCCACTTAATTATCCATTTATCCCTTCCTACTAACATACCTAAATCATAATGAATGAATAACTTACCCATCCATAACTCTTACTCACCCATCCATCTCTAACTCACCTATACAAAATCCCCTTCACATCCCCTTACCTAATTAACTCCCAAAATTAATTTTCCTCAAAATTGAACCTCCCTTCTAACACTAACCTATGGTTATGATAAAATTGTATATTGTAAGTTATGATTTTGTAAAACCACAAGTAACTGCTTGTAGTTTTGTAAGATTGCATCTCTCCCTTTTAGTATCATGATACCGTATATCATTTTTTGTGGTATTACAAAACCATAGTTCATCATATGTATTTTTTCAAGACCACAACTTATAAATGTGATATCACACTTTACAATTTCAAAACCACAACTAGGGGAAATGCTTCTAGAGGTAGTTTTGCATTATCCATTTGTACTCCTATTTAATACATATAATAAATGTGAGAAAGATGGATATGACTAAGCTAGGTTGGAGTACTCATCGGTGGTCCTACATCAGCTGGTCTCTAGTGCTCCCAAATTAAATCCAAGAGTTAAAATTACTCTTTTCACCCCCCCCCCCCCCCCCACTTTTCTATTTTAACCCTATTCTTTTACCCCCTTCACCCCATTTAACCCCTAATAACAATACCTTCTTATCTAATTAACTAATTTTAACCCTTATATCCCTTTATATGTGATTTCATCACATTTAATCATGTTTCCAATCATTATTTACTATTCCCAAGTCATTTTCAATCATTTTCCAGGGCATGGCCTTCCGTTCCCTGCTTCTCGTTCAACATCCTGAATCAAAACTACATCAGCCTGAGGTCTTTTTAGACTAAGTAGTAGTTGGCCACATCTTCATGACCAAGGATAGATTTTCCACTATGAACTTTAAATCCTTGTCCCATGCCCTTTGGGTAACTAAAATCCATTAATTTTTTTGAGATAAGAATCTTTTTATCATCACCAATCACTTTTCGTATATCCTTTATCAACCTCTAGCTATCTTTTACATGTGTCCTTACCTAGGAAATGTTTCTAACTTGTGGCATATCTTATCTATTTATTTATTGAAAATATGTCATTGTATTAAGTATATTTATCTTATCATTTGAATCCACTCACCTCTCTCTTTGGAATTGGTCTTTTTCCAAGTACTCATCCTATGAGGCTAATCACTGTTGCTCAAGGGTGTTCCCATTGGGACCAATCTTACTCCTGCAATCTTATCCCCTTACAATTTTGATTGGGGCATCTTATTTTAGCTCAATTATCACTTAGGGAATCCCAACCCCTCATTTTATTAGTCTTATACCCATGATGGGGATCTCTTTTTGAGTGGCCATCTAGCTCATAGCTCCCCACATGTCCTTTCAAGGGGGCATCATGCAACATCATTTTACTAACCATGAAATGGTTTTTCTATGAAATACCATTACTTATCACTTAATCACTCTCAATTCCCTTTCAAAGAAGGGAAAATTTTATACACCTAAATTCACTCATCCTAATTAGTCCACTAATCCCACTAATTACTCCTATATCCATAATCCTAACCAATTAATTAAAATCATATTTCCTATTAAATATTTCCTACATCCTACTAACCTTTCTACACCCCCATGACATATTATTCCCCTTGTTGTTATACTAACATCCCACTTAACTATTAATCCTACCTCATTAACTAGCCACTAGCCCACATACCAATTAAAATTTCATATTACTACCCCTTAGCCAACCTATCCCTAACCTTTCACTAATCCATATTATCCCATAATCTAATCTAGAAGTCTCTTGATCTAGATAACTCTACCTAAAATTCTATAACTCTCTAAACTAGAGAATTCTAAAGTAATTAAAAATTATCTAAAACCTCCTCCATCAACCAATAAATAACCATGCTTGGAGCATGGCTATAATAATTAGAAATCTCATAAGCCTTCCTTACATCAATATACCATCTATCCAAAGCACTCACACTCTCTTGCATCCACTCAATCATCCAAAGAAGCCATTAAATACACCTTGAAGCCATTATCAAGCAATCCAATATCAATTCAAATAACATTAACGAATCAGTTGGAAAATCTTAGAGGAAAGCCATTAAGAGCAAAGTGATGGTAAGGATTTATTTCTACATTACTAACTATTCCTATATTTCTCTCTCTTTGATGTTATTGTAATTTTGGGTTAAAATTATTATTTATAGTAGTTTAGATTCATAGCTCGAAATTAAAATCATACAGTTCTCTTAGAATGCTCTTCTCTTTTATTAAACCTTCATGTCCAGTGATAACTATATGCAAATGCTAATGGTATTTTTGCTTTTTGTTATTCACTGCAAGAATGAATAGGTCACAATGTATTTAAAATTTTAGTAAAGATCTAGGGACCTTCCCCACACATTAAGAAAATAGGTGGGAAATCCTCCCAAAATATTTTTAATGGATGTTGAATGCCTTATATATATAAAAGACTAATATTTCAATTAAGCAAAATGTATAGTATTTTATCATTCTTTGGTTTAAAAACTAAACTTGAACATTTGATGTAGATTATTTAATGTATTTCACAAAGTCCATTTGATATAGAAAGTTATATTCACCCTGGTTCTGTGATATTATCCATATATCTATCCATGCCATATTGTGCATGGGAACATGCAAACTTTTCATCTCAAAACATGTAATTACTCAAATTTTCACTATATTAAAATTCATATTGTCCTTTTAAAAGCATATTGATTGTGCAGCTAGATAATTGCTTGTAACAAATGTTAGAACACCTTATTGCAAGCCACAAAGGTGATTTCTAGAGACTAATAGAATATTTGTGCAAGTAAAAAAATAGTTGTCCTCTCTCATAGATGGTAGTCAACTCATTCATGAGTCAGGGTATTTTCTTGTGATGGAAAATATTACTTTTCAAAAAAAAATATTGTGCACTCATAAATTTCACTATTATGATAATTATAATTAAACATAGAATTTTATACTTTTAAGCTTAGCTAATATGGAAGCACATTTCAAGGAAGATCCAGTTGAGTAATACTTCAAGGCCATTAAATGATATTAAGCTTTACTCAGTATGACCCATTGTTGTTGTAGCTACCAAAGACACTACTTACAACTTGAATATTCATAGCACAAAGTAAGTTAAATCTTATTATTTTTTAACAAGATTCTTAAATCAATAATAAAAGAAGGTAATTGGCTTATTAAAAGGAGATATGAATAGTTTTATGGGATTTGAATGAAAGTTTATCTATGCTTACAAAGGAAAATATACTTTTGAAGGTGTTCTTGAGAGAGTTGAAGAGATAGACTTTTCAACAAGCATGACACATGAGTAGAATAAATAAAGGTTCAAATTTTATGGAGGTTCAGCTAATGTCTTAGACCATTTCTTTATTGAAGTAGGGATTTCATGTTTAACATCATTGTGGTTTTTTGAACAATGTAATATACTTTGGGATTTTAAATAAATGTTGGACTCAACTAAATCATTTTTTTACTATTTTTGTTTAGTTTAAACTTTAAACTGATGAAGGCATCAATTTTCACTAGAAAATTTGATATGGATTTTTCACATGTAGAACCCACTCTTAAATTAAATATACTCCCTATAATTATCATAGACAATGCCATTTGTATGGAACTCTAAAGTCTTAAACCAAAAATTGAGGATTTGACCTTGTCACTAGGAAGCATTGATGTACATTCTTTTGGTGATCTTATGCTTGATAATGTTCAATTAGGAGTTTGATTAAAAATAATCTATTTTCTAAATGAAGTGGGATGGCTTTTAAAAAGAAGAAACTAAGAGATTAAGTATTTTGAAAATATCCCACCACCAAATTTTTAGTTTCTCACTTTAGAGGCCTTTTGATATATGATGTAGAACATGATTGGTGTGTGTTGTACCTAACACGCCCCCTTTTCCTATAAGGAAATGGGGACCCACTTTTTTTAGACTATTGTCTTGATTTTTATCCCCCTCTTCTATGATTTTATGCAAATTTTTGGAAAATATCATGATTTGGCCTTTTATACTTCGGTAAGATGGCATTGATATTATGTTTTCATAGAATAAATATTTTGTTCTATCATGTTTGTTAATTTGAGCTAATTGTTGTAGACTTATGTTTTCATGGACTAACATTCTTCAAGAGTCTTTGTCAAGCTTTATGTTTTCAAGATTATGTTTTTGGGATTTTCTCTTCATAACTTTTGTTCTGCATAAATTGGTCTTCAGGTTTATTGTTGTAGACATTTTGTTCGACAGAATTTACTCTTCATAGAATTTTCCCTACAATAATTATGCCAAAATAATTCACTAAATCAGACTTATTCTTGTGGATAATCTTGTCAATATACTTTTCCTGATATAATTTTCCTTTGGCCCTTTTAAACCTATCCTTTGACCTTTTTGAAAGTACCCTTCAGCTTTTACGAAGTAGATCCTTTGGGACTTTTGTTATAGATGAATGACCTATAAAGTAGACCCTTTAGATTATTTATAGATAGGAAGTACACTTTGATACTTTGGAATGGCCCTTTGGTATTTTGGAATTGCCCTTCAAAACTTTTGAAATGCCCTTTTTGCCTTGCCAACCTACCATTCAGGATTTGTAAAATATGTCCTTTAGCCTTTCTTGTTATAGCCATTTTGCCCAATATAATTCCTTTGGACCTTTTGTTCAGCCCCTTTATACTTATCCTTTGGGACTTTTAACCTACACTTATCCTTCAAGACTTTTTTCCAACACCTTTTCCTTTTAAACCTTTCCTTCAAACATTTCATCTGAGACACTTTCCCCAAGCCAATTGAATTCCTTTAGACATTTTCTCTAAGAGAATTGAGTCTTTGGGAGAATTGTTGTGAACATTTTGTCTAAAACAATTCTCCTGATGGAAATCCTTCAAAAATTTTGAAGTGACTCTTTGCCTCTGAATTACCCTTCAGAAGTTTTGTCAAGGACACATATTCCTTCAAAATTTTGAACTTTTGAAAGTGCCCTTTAGGAATTTTGTGGTTACCATTTGGGAATTTTTCTAAGGGCCATTTCCCATAGAAATATACCCTAAAAATTAGACCCTTTGGGAATTTTCACCATGAAGTAGACCCTTCGACCCTTTTAAACATGCCCTTTGGGACTTTTATCTTGATCATTTTTCCCCTATGAGCCTATCCTTCAAGACTTTTTTACCTAGATCATTTCCTCCAAAATTTGTGTTTTGGACATTTTATCCATGTTAAAAGGCCTAAAATAATTACCCTAAGGGCACATACCCTTTGGAATTCCTGAATCAACCCTTTAAACATTTTGAAAAAGACTCTTTAGGCTTTTTAAAGCTACCACTTACCCTTTGGGAATTTGTCCTAGACCTTTTTCCCTCTGAGACTTACCCTTTGGGACTTTTATCCCAGGCCTTTTTTCCTTTAGCCAAATCCTTTATAAATTTTTTTTGAAACATCATGCCCTTTAGCCCTTTTGAGACCATCCCTTTAAACTTTCCTTCAGACATTTTATCTAAGAGAATTGCCTCTTTGAGAGAATTGTTGCAAACATTTTATTCAAAATAATTCCCCTAACGAAATTATTATAAAATTTGTGTATTAAACATTTTTTCTAATGAAAATAAACCTTTGGGAGAATTATTGTGAATATTTTCTCTAGAACAATTCCCTTGCACACAATTCCTGAAACAATCTCCCCATAAAAATCTCAAAATAATTATCTCGCAATAATTACCACAAGACCAATACCATACTATCAAGTGACACCCTTACTTATGGAGTATTTTCATTATGTTTTGAGCTTAAATTAAGATTTTAGCATAGGTCTAAATTGTATTTTACTAATAATAATACCTTAGGCTAGAATATTCATGTAGGGTCATTTATACTTATTTCCCAAAATATTATGCTAAGTTATTTTGTGCTTATGTTTATTGGAGTAGGGAGTCCCAAGGAAATGACAGATGTCCAATTTATGAGATTAAAGTTGATAGTCATGTAGACATCATTTGATAGTCATGAGGACATCATTTGATGATCATGAGGATGTCATTTGATGATTGCAAGGACATCATTTGATGATTGTGTGAATATTAAATTTAACCTCTGTAACATATTTATAGTCATGTAGATGTAATTTGATAGTCATAAGGATGCTAGTTAACTATTGCATGAACATCAAAGTTAACCTCGTAAGTTACCCATTTGGATTCAAATTAAGATCTTACAGTGCATATTTGCTAGGGCCCATTTGATCGAATGATGCGAGATTAAGTTGAAATGTTAAAGCTAAATGAGAGTGACAAGTGTCACCATCATGGGAACTCAATACATAGATCTAAAGACCCACATGAAGAAGTAGGGATCCAAGTACATAGAAATTAGAATCCCCAAGTAGCTACCAAGTGGCACACATATGAAGTAGAGCAAAATAGGGAATAACAAGTGTCAAGCACATAGGAATCAATGATCTAAAAGCACTAAAATACAATGAACCACGTTAAACTAGTACATAAGGATCAATGATGTAAGTCCTAGGTGGAATTTTCAAAGATCTTGGACTCAATTAGGTGTTGACATGTGTCATATTTCAAAAGTTAGAAAGGCATTATGGATTAAATAATTAGATCTTTGAACACTTGTGCTATATTTATTGACAATTATTGAGACTCACAATTAAGATAAGGAGTATGAACACACATGTCTTAAATGGTGAATATAAAAGTTAAGATATAGATTTTATAAAAGGCATGGGTGAACATACAATTCATAATTTAGATTAGTCATGGCTAACAGTAGTGCCACTAGTTCTAAAAACATGGGTAAAGCTATTGTGGTAATTCATACATATGTCTGAGTTTTATTTGAAGGCAACTAATCTAAAATATCAAAAAAAAATTCTCACAAATTATAAAAAAAGGCATGTGTAGTTTCGGTAAATGGTGTATATTCTAACTTTGCATACAGTTTGAGTTATAATTGTAAAAAATTACCTCTATCATTTTACACATGCACATGTTGCATAGCTTTGGTAAAGGCTATTTTAAATTAATAACTTCAAATAGACTCTTATACAGTTTTAGACCACAGTTATAACTCATGTTATGACTATCACATGTAATGACCTTGCATTAACTTGGAGGATGAGATGACCCCTTCCCCAAGTCTATATAAATAATTGTAAACCAACTTGGATTTTTATTACAAAATTTTTGAATATAGGAGAAACATTATTTAGATCATCATTGAATGTTTTTATTTATTTTATTTACAATTTATATTAATTAGTTGTTACTTTATTTGGTTGTATGTTTCAATAATCTTTAGTGTGCAAAGGTTGTGAATGGATTCTTGATTATTTTGATTGATATACTAATTTGTAGGTGTGCAACAACTATTAAAAAGTTGGTAAACATATTGGTTAAGATAGTCAACTTCAAATTGATTCATAATTATTATTATACATGAGTTATTTCTTGGATGTAGTTTTCTATGTGTGTACAACAACTACCTTAAATACTTCATTAGCCTGAGCCATAATCTCCTAATTAAGGGTGTGTAATAGCTTCCCTAAAAGGGGAAACCTTTGTCTAAGGCTTGTGAATTTCTTACATCATTATTTCCTTAGAATTCTTAGTCATGTTTGACTGTGTGTATAAAATTACTTATAGTAATAGGCATAGGTTTTGAGAGCACTTGTCCTTTTAGAAACCAACTAGGAGAGTAGTTCCTAAAAACTGTAAAAGCTTTCTTTTCTGCCTTACCCTTCCCTCTTTTTTTTTAGTTTGTTTTGAGACCTGCCCACTCTATATTAGAATCCATACACCCATCTAATTCACATAGAGATTCATAATCCTTTAGGAACCAAACCTCCATTCAAAAACCTTATTAACAACTTGCATGCCCTGCATGTTATTCCATCAATAAGTTGTAATAGACTGCATACCTACAACTCATACCCTAAAGTGGAGTTTACCTCCATTAAGATCCTAAAACATTAGAGGCTACCTCATTATAGTTGTGGTGTGCATAAAACCTATACCAATAGTGTGATTTGATGAAAAGGTAAATATTACATGTAAGGAAAGGCAATAAACATGTAGCTAAGGTACTCAATCTTGCTCAATATGTTGGTGTAGAAATTAACCAAGCTCAAAATTTTGAGATGGGTATAACAAATAAAACCCCATAATTTCTCAATATGAAACATATTGATAAGGTATGCTATGCTAAATTATTTATGTTGTTACTAGAAATGTTTTTTGGACCACCAATTATTGATTATTTTATTGATTTTATAGGCTCTAATTTTTTTATATTGAAAAAGGTTTCTAATTTTTAAGGTCCTTTATGGTCTAATCTATGAGCTTAATGTCATTGCACATTATAGTGAGAGAAAATTTATTTAAACTTATTTTATGTTATTTTTCTCTAAATTAATTTAATTTTAATATAGTTATTACTAGTTCATTTGATTTCCTATAGTTTCATGATTGAAAGGCAATCATTCTCTCTTTGGATCTTCCCTAATTGATTATGTAATTACCTATAAATAGTAGCTAGTCTCAATTTTAATGGGCACAAGAACATAATGAAATCTAATAATATATTTCATTTTAATTTTATTTTATTGAATTTTTAGCATAATCATACTAGTGCCATTTATGATGTGATTTTTAAGGTATTTTTTTGCTAGACATATATACCTTTTACGTTGCATTTGATATTTTTTCCTAAGGAAATATACATTCCAAAAATAGCATAGCCTATTAGGGTTTGAGAAAAATGATGCCCATACATTTTTAGAATGAATATTTTCTTAATTTTTTATTTACTATATCCCATATTGTAAAATTTGAAGAAGAAATAGGTGTTATAGTAGCATAAATTAGTGCCTTATTGATCAATTATATGTGAATAGGGTATAGACTATGTCAAATATGATAACTATTTCTATGATGGTTTAAAACCCAAGTCTATGTGAGTTACCTTCTCTTCCCTTGGATTTTAATTTGTATTATTTAACTTTAGTTTATATTGTTTCGTTGATTTAGATTTATTTGCATTGCAAGTATCCAACGATGAGTGATGCACTTCTTAAGACATGATGTCAAATATTATACTCTATATGTGAGTAGTGTGTAAGTATCCTCTATTTTATTAATCTTGTACAACTAAATTTTCCCAAAATTTGTAAACTTATAAAAATAGGGGTGTAGATATCAAAAAATGGATGGAGAACAACAAAAAACATAAAGAACAGTAGGAAATGTAATGTGATGGATATTTATAAATTTGGATTAATGTTAAGGGATGTATGATTTGGTCTTTGAAATCAAAAGATTACAATATTTTAGTTCATATTTTTAGTATATCATTTATCTAATAGAGTGTGTAAATTAAGGGGGAATATTTGGACCTTTTCTCTATAATTTCATTGATACTACCCACATTGATATCTACTTGGCTTAGTATTATATACCAGGCATACCAGAACAACAATTAGGCTACCTATGCAAGATTTCATGGATGGAATGGTAAGGACATTTTTTTTGCTACTTGAATTTATTATATTTCACTTATCCTAGTATTTTTCATGAGAGTTTGTCATTATGCATAAAAATATTAGATTTTCAGTTTATTTTAATAATACTTACTACCATCAATCATAAAGGTTTTTTTTGGTTTGGATCATGAATTTATATTTACATATAAATTTTTCCATGATAAATTAGTAGCCTAATCATAAATCCTTCTACCATTTTCACTAATGCTCCTTATCTTCAATAAGCAATGCCACACCCTATTCCTTTGATCATTTACTTGCATCATTTTTAAATTTGTAATGTTTCATCTAGTTAAAAGAAGTCAAAATAGTTCCATGCTATCTATCAATTTTCTCTAACTACTCTATTATTTACCATCTCAACAAATTCATACATGTTGGAGGTTAGAAATAGTAATATGACCATGGATGAACACCTTCACATTTCAATATTTGGACTCTTATGAATGTAATTAACATGCAATATATTAGAAATATCATTACGTGTTCTTGATGTTTATCAACTATTAACATTTATTTTATGCTTAAAATACAAATTTGGTTACTTTTATAAAGGATACGAGGATCTTAACGAAGACTAGGCATATCTATATCCAATTAAATGCATCAAATTCTAATCAATTGTGGTTTAAAAAAAACAAGTACATCTATTCATTCAATGTAATTTATTTTTGTTTTTGGATTCAGGTGCACCTCCCCTGATTAGTTATGATGTGATACCTTTAAACAATGGGACCTTAACAATATTTCTAAATGAATAGGTTATTTTAGTAAACCAAGCTTAGTCCTCCTAAATTTCCAAAGAAATTAATGTGTTTCTCTTGGAGACTATTTATCCCCAAATATATTACTACAAATAGTTGCACAAGTCATTAAATTGTTTAATTATTTATTGTTACAGGGGGTAATAGTTGTAATTTTTAACTTCAAGAGACATTTACATGCATCAAAAATAATTATTAGCACTTATATAATGATATCAAAAATATTTTTTTGGGGAAGGGGGTGGGGGTGGGGGGGGGGGGGTAGTCAAGAAAATTTGCTGATTGTAAGTATTGGAATTTTGTGTTCAATGACATTATAACATATCATAGGGATTCAAAGAAACCATGACATTAACCTTGGTAAACTTTCATTATTAACATGACTTGAAAGGCATGTTGATTATTTATCACTATGAATATAATGAATTATATAGTGAGCTTATTTCCTTAAATTTTAAATACAAGGGTTTTATTTCCATACTAGTATATAGAATAATGGTAGACACAATTTATTTCCATTTGTTGTTACAAAATTTGTATGCATTTTCTCTTTAAAAATGTGCCATGATGATTTTTTTATACATAATGTTTAGAATAAATTCTAGATCTATTTTAACTCATACAAGGACTTGTGTATGGAACCCTTGTTAACAAGAGTTTTAAAAAAAAAATAGTTAAAGAGCTGACCAGTAAATTTGTGAGGATTATCTAAGTTAAAAATTTGGCTCATTACATCTGACATACATGTAATCCCATTGACTTGAAGAATTATTTAACCATATGCAAACATACTCCAAAATAATTATAAAAAATTAAAAATAAAATCATTATCAAACTAAAAAATTCCATCACTTCTAGATACCCCACAAAAGGGTTCTCTCTACTCATTAATTTTATCTATAAATTTTAACTAATATAAATTTAAGATTTAAGAATCTATAAATAAAATATAATATCTATGATAACTTTAATAATTCATAAAATACTATTTTAGCTTATTTTAAATTTAATGAATAAAAAATTTAAATATTTAGATTGTATAAGATATGGCATAAATTATGCACATATCAATGTAAGAAGTAAATTGATATTGAGCTTACTATTTTTAGACACCTTAATTTTGCCACTCTAGTTCTATCATCAATACACAACCTGCATGAACATCATCACACTAATAAATTAATTACACCATGATCCCATCTAATCTTGATAATTAGTTAATTAATCTTTAATTAATTCCATGCATACATAATTAATTAAAAAATAAATAAAAATATTAATTATCCTCATCCATGTTGTATTCCATGTCATCACTCATTCAAATCCTTGATCAAAATACAAACTCATCCAAGTCAATCTAAATCAATTAGTTAAATCCATCAAATTGAAACAAATCAATAAATTCTTTCATCAAATGGTAATTTTTTAGTTAACTTTGTCAAGAAATGGAAACTAAGTTGGTTACCTTATTGATCAAGTCTCATCCAAACATGAAGTTTCCAAATCTGATCAAGTGAATCTTAATCATTTATCTTCCCATCAAAAAATATATAAATCCACCCTTCACTTATTAATTTGAGAATATAATGGAATTTTAAACATCTAATCAGAAACATAAAATCTATGTCATCCTTACAATCAAATATAGGTGTATGTTGCTGAAAGTTTACATAATTTTTTTTAGCAACCAAAATCCATCACAAGAAAGAAAAAATTTATTCAATAAGGGATAATTTCACTTGATAATTAGAAGTATTGCTTCTCTTCTTCCATTTTCCTTGCTAAATGTGTTTGTTTTAGAGTATAAATTATTTTATAGTTTATTTTTAAACTCTAGATTTTCATGTAATCATTTATGTTTCTGTCATTGATGTTTTTGTTATGATCATTGATGTTTATATTCTGATAATTAACATTTCTAGTCATTAAATTTTATGTTATTATCATTGAAATTTATGTTATGGTTATTGATGTTTATATTCTGGCCATTAACATTTTTGTTTTGATCATTGAATTTTTTATTTGGTCATTAAGGTTTATGTTTCTGTCATTGACATTTATGTTATAATCATTAATATTTATATTATGATCATTAACATGTTTTATCTATTGATTAACTTTTTTATTCTCCGTAATATCTTTTCAAATTTATTATCACTTGACCATCAATTTTCTAACTTGCAAGGATTTCTATTTCTATCTTATCATTTAATTCTCTTTGAGTGAAACAAAGCATCATGCGATAAATCCATTGAAATCAAAAGTACTAACGCTTATCATACAAATACGTTGAAAGAAGACATGAAATTATAAAATCTAAATACATAAGTAGTAAATCATAAATAAATATATAAATAAAAATGTATTTCTATTTATGTTTGCTTGATTGTGTGTATGGTGTAACCCATGTATGATCTTCTCTTATGCCTTAAAGTGATCTTGAGAATTGAAAATGGTTTAGATAACTTGTATATCCCTATTCAAACCCATGTATGCTATTTTATCATGGCATAAGGCAATCTTGAAAATCATAAATGGTTTGGATCTTTGTTTTTCTTTTTAAAGGTCTAGTGACTTCGATTTCATCACCGAGTACTAGAAAAAGTTTGTGTTTTGGTGGACTATAAATATTCTTTGGAGTTATTATCTTAATTGGATAAGCTTTATTAACCATAGTATGAAGTGAAGTAGATTTGACCACCAATACCCAATACTTAGATAAACTCTTGTATCATAGATTTGGGCTCATGTATCAAAAGGTATGATGAAAACTCCCCTAGATAGAATATATAAACCTAGATTAAGATCCATATATACATAATCATGTAGTGGTTCTTAGAAATCAAAATTCCTAATATTACTCATAGTTACCCTTGATGTATCTTTGTGGGTCACTATAAGGTTGTACACCTACTTTACTAACATAGGGTATGTGTGTGTTGTGGTTTTTACCCTTGTGTAAAAACCAATCTAAAATCAAACCTTAAAAAACTTAATGACACTTAAAAAAAATATACAAATCTAGATGGAAGTAGGTATTTAATATTGAAAACCATTTTAATTATAACCCATTCCATTTTGGTGGACCTTTTAATCAAGATTGAACTAATGACAATTATAATGATAGCCTTTCAAACGAGATCAAGTACAACAATGACACCAATAATTTCTTTAAAATAAAAAAAGGAGGAACCCAAGTAAAAAAAATACTATTTGATAATAAATAGGTAGATGTAAGATAATGGGGGACAAAATGGAGGGCTTAAATCAATATTTTTTATATGAAAATAAAAATAGTTGAGCTTGGAGATAATTTTAGAGACACTTGGACAAAGAGTTTAATAACTAGGAATACGAATTATGAAATTCTAAATTTAGTTTATAAATATATAATTATTTTCAATACCCAAATGAGAAAAGTGTGCAAATTTGATACATTTATGACAATGACATTGCATTTTTTTGTGAAAACATAAGGAGACTGCATGTGTACAAACAAACCTTTTTTGAGTACATGAATGAATTTTTATAGGAAATTTCATATATGGATTGAGGAAATGTCAAATATTTTTGAGAATATATTTTATTAATGTGTGTGTGTGTGTGTGTGTGTGTGTGTGTGTGTGTGTGTGTGTGTGTGTGTGTGTGTGTGTGTGTGTGTGTGTGTGTGTGTGTGTGTGTGTGTGTGTGTGTGTGTGTGTGTGTGTGTGTGTGTGTGTGTGTGCGCGCGTGTGTGTGTGCGTGTGTGCAATTTATAAATAATTTTACAAGTTAATATGGTTGGAAAATTGAAATTATAAGTTTGAAAACAGAACTTATTGACCTTAACTTCATGAAAATCAATTTTTTATAGATTATATCGAACGATGTGTAGATTATTGAAATATAAGTTTTATAAAATTTCAATTAACAATCAAAAAGTTATAAAGTTTTTTGTAATGATATATGCATATATCATAATGAGGTATTTTGTGTAGAAATTAAGTAATAATTAAAAAAATTGTACAACATTAAAAAAAACCATATTTTCAAAAACTAAATTATGCCCTCTACAAATGCATATAATTTTTTATTTTAAAATAATGAAATGTATCTAATCAGATGTGTCCACAAAGATGTAAAAAACACATAAATTTCATAAAATTTATGTGGGCTAATTCATGATAGGTTTTAGGACAGGTTTGGACCACCTCCCCCCCAAGCCTAAATTTAAACCAATTTTGAAGGGAAACCAAAAAAATCAAAATAAAATTATTTGCAAAGATCATACGTCCTTTTTATTACTAGAAAGCTTCATTAATGTAAAAAGTCATTTAGAACTACTTCTAAAATGTAATGAACTCAACCTAATATTTATCCAAGTATATTCAACTATGAATTATTTCCCAAAATTTTATATATATCACAAGTTTAAATACCTTAATAAACTCCATACACTTCATATCAAACTAGTAAGGTATATAATGTTGATTTTTCACAACTATGTCTTGAAATCACTCAATGTTTGTATACATGAAATAGAACATTACCAACATGATAGATATTATTTATATTCATGAAAATTATAGAAATATTCTGGAATATATCATAAACTACAGCCATACATCTAACAATTAAATATGAAACACACATTCTGTAAACTATAACTCCTTTCTTCACAATTATGTAACTATGACATAGTGAAATAGATGTTTAATTATGAACAAAGATTTGACATGAAAATACAATCTCTGTATGATGTTTCCCATAATAAACTAAAGGGGTTTCATCCTCTGATCTCTAATAATCTAAGGGATTTCATCCTCAAATCTTGTAGTTGTACATGAGTGCTCAATCTATGAAAGAAATTGATAATTTGGCAAAAGATCTCAAACTAATGAAGTTCCTTGATTTAATTAAAGGATTCACAAATCCCAACATCCCAAAATGAAATATATAATAATAATTGAAGTTTTCATATTCTATCTCCAACATAGGAAATAAAATCTTTCAATATTGTCCCACCAAAATAGGCCCACTAAAGATTTGTCATAGTTTCCTTATTATGCCTTGCTAATTTTAACCCATAAATATTCATCACTTATAATCTCTTAAAACTATCATATATTTTGTCATAGATTTTCCATAATAGATACACTCTTTTTAAAATAATTTTATTATAACTCCCCCCATTAATGTGTTGTCATATATTTTCCTTAATGATGCTTCCAAATAATTAACAATTATTTCCCTTGTAATTTCTCTTAGCTCATGAGAAATATGAGAATGGGATTTTGGGTCCACTATAGTGAAAGGAAATTATAATTCCACCCTCCATAAAATTACTTTCCATCAAGCAATTCAAACTCAAGTGTTCTAAGATCTCTGGTCCTTCCTAAATAACATCTTTTATAGGTAGATTCTTCCAATGAATCAAGTACTTTGTAATTCTCATGTTTCTAAATTTATTCACCCTAGTGTCAATAATAACATCTAATACCAATATGATCTTTACCTCATCATCCAAGGGCGTAAATCCACTAAGAGTGTGACATGTTGTCCAAGTGCCCTTTTGAGGCAAGAAACATGGAAAATGTTATGGATCATGCTATTTTATGGCAACTCCAATTCATAATCAACTTCACCAACCCTGCAAAGAATATTATAAGTCTTATAGAAATGGGGTTTGAGATTTTTTATCCCCACTTATTTTTATGGAGGTTTGATTATAAGGCTTCAATCATAGAAAATCCATATCCACAACTTTAAATGACCTCTCAATGCATTTTTGATCTGCGTAGAGATTTTATTGATTTTGGGCTTGCTGGAGATGATACTTTAGTGAACTTAGTTTGTCTTGGCTTTGTTTTATTAGGTCACTATCTATTTTCACTATGCTATCTATGAATATCAAATCAACAAATGTTAATTCATCATAACCATACAATGTCATAAATATAGAGATTCTAGTGGACATATGGTGGGTGGTGTTGTATAAGTATTCTATAAAGTATAACTATTTAACCCATACTGATTATTTGTCTAAAACATAATTCATAAAATATAATTCAATCCAATTATTTAAAATCTCTATTTTCCCACATATTTTAGGGTGATATTTGGTATTTGGAGTCAATTTAGTACCTGTCAAATGGAAGAACTCTTACCAAAATAAACTAAGGAACTAACTGTCCCTATCACTCACAATATTCTTACATAATCCATGTAGCCTAAAAACCTCTATAAAGAATAAATCAACCACTTGTGATGCCTTAAACTCATCTGGGACAAAAAATTAATTAGCATATTTTATAAGCCTATCAACGACCATGAAAATACAACTTTTATCTTGAACCTTGGGAAGGCCTGTAATGAAGGTTATTGAAATCCTTTCCCACTTTTGATTCAAAAAGGGAAAGGGTTACAATAAACAAACTAGAAAAACATGTTATGTTTTATTACATTAATAGGTAATACACTCTCTGATGTATTGGAGAATATCTCCCTTGAGTCTTTTCTAAAAGAATCTATCCATTACCTATTTATAAGTCTTAAATACCCTATATGACCAACCAAGGGCGTATCATGAAGAACCCTCACGACTTTGATTTTTACCTTTGATTTAGGGACTAAATAAATCCTATCTCTATAGAGGATGATATCTTCAATCACCTTATACCTATCATCTTTTAATTTACGCTTGAAAACATCATTGGTGAAGGCATTCTTTACATATTCAATGATTATAAAAACCTTCCAATCATTGGGAATTTCAGACATACCACATATAAATGGTTTTCTTTGTAAATAATCAACTACAACATTATTCTTCTCTATGACATATTCTATGTCAAAATCATATGCTTGAATTTTAATCACCCACTTTTGTTGCCTATCATTTAAATCCTTTTGGTTGAGGAAAAACTTCAAACTATTATGATCCATCTTGACCACAAATATACCACAAACCAAGTATTGCATGAAATTTGCTAATGTATGCATGATGGACAACATTTAATTATCATAAATAGAGAAAATTTCTTTGTATCCTTAATTTTTCATCTCTCGAAGGTAATGGGATTACCCTTTTGCATCAAAACAACCCCTACTCTTTCACTTGATTCATCATAATCCAACACAAAAGGAATAGAAAATTCTAGAGAAAAAAGTAATAGATATGAGATCATTACCTCTTTAAGTTTTTCAAAGGATAATTAGGTTGTTTTAGACCAGATGAATGCTCTTTTTTTTTGAGATTGGTCAATGGGATAACAAGCTATAGAAAACCCCTAACAAACCTCCTATAGTAGATACAAAGGCCCAAAAATCCTCTCAACTATGGCATAATGGTACTAAGAGGCCAATCTAATATAGCTTGGATATTTTCATGATCAACATGTACTCTTTGATTATTAATAATGTGTTCCAAATATAAAATTTTAGTTAATCCAAATTCATACTTAGACTCTTTTGCAAAAAGAGTTTGTTTCTCCAAAATTTCTAGAAATCTATCTAGGTATTACAAGTGTTCTTCCCATGTTTTGATATACACCAAAATGTCTAAAAAAACACTAAAACAAATTTACTCAAGTTCTCCTAAAAAACATGATTCATACATGATTACAATGTAGCTAGAGCATTAGCTAAACCAAATGGCATAACTAAGAATTCAAAGTGCCAAAAATGATAATGGAAAGTTGTTTTGTGTACATCCACATGCCTTACCTTGATTTGGTGATAATCAGATCTCATATCAATTTTAAATAAGTATTCAAATCCATGAAATTCATTAATTAGCTCATTTATCCTGGGTATTGGGTAATTTTTATTGATACTTCTCTTATTTAGAACACAATAATCTATGCACATCTTCATGGTTCCATCTTTCTTCTTCACCAAGACAATTGAGTAATAAAATGGACTAGAAATTTGTCTAATATGTCCCATTTTTAGTAACTCCTTAATGGATTTCTCAATTTATTCCATTAAGGCTCTAGGGTGGTGATAGGGAGTTATCATGATGGGTTTTAACCCTGGTTCTAGCTCTATAACATGTTGAAATCCTTTATTAGGTAGTATCCCTCGAGGTATATCACTAAAAACTCTTGCATTCTTGTCCAAATTTGATTGGACATCCACATGATAATTCCTCTTTTTCATGGATAAAGTTTCATTACTTACTAAACTATGGGCTTCTCAAGCTATTTTTCCCTTAGGAAAATACCTTTCATGCTCTTAGTTGTAACTATTATCGGAGCTCCATTGGTCATACCATGAAGTACAACCTCTTTCCCATATAATTTAAATTTTAGCTCCATGGTTTGGTAGTTTTTTGTAAAATCCCCAAGGGAATGTATCCATTACACACCCAAGACCAAACTTGTTTCTCCTATATTCATTGTACACATCCAAAACTGGCCACAATTGGCCTCCAACTAAACTTCAGAATGATTCCTACTAACCATTGCAAATTAAGCCTAGGAATCATTAAACATCCAAAATTTGCTTGCACATATTTCATCAATGATCAGGATCATGTTGAGGCATCCTTTATTTGGGATAATATCTTGTATGCAATAATAACCTCTCACAGATTCATCCCTAATCACCTTGTGTCATAACAACTATAAATTTGGCATATGGACCCATTAAGCGGGGCACTTGATAAAATCTTGAAAGAGAAAAAAGGATAATAAAAATTAATTATCCAATTAACAATATTAAATGCTTACTTGAATTATCCATTTGTAATTAATTAATATCTAAAAATGGAAAGTGCAAAATTCAAAATATCAAATCCTTTCATCATTGCCTTTATGAGTTGTCAATCTCTTTAAAAATATCTTAAAATATATAATTTGAGAGCCATGCCTAATAATTATAAATCATAATTACATGATAAATTTTAACTCAACTAGAGTTAGTCTCAACTCATCTGGGGTTAGTTTTAACCCATTCCATGTTTAAACTCAACCTTAAATCACCTTGTGAGAGAGTGAATTCCTAAGGCTATAAATATAAGGCCATACCCCTTCATTTCTAAGCTTGGATATTGTAGAGTTATTATGTAATATTTTCTCCATAAGCCTCATACAAGTAATTTTTCCATGCTCAAATATTGAGCCAATCCATCAAAATATAAAGTGCCAAGGAAAGATTAAGACAACAAAGATCCATTAATGAATATTTATTGATGCAAAAGCCAAGAAAGTCATTCATCAATCCATTTGGAGATCCAAGGAAGGTAAAAGAGAGTATTATTTTATGTTTTTGTTGTGTTTTCATTTGAATATTTATTACCTAAGCTCTCCCTAGTGTCTAGGCTAGAGGTGTCAGGATTTTAGTGAGTTTATTTGAGTTTTATTTCTTGGCCTAACATAAGACTAACCTCTCCTCTACGTATTCCTTGTCCATATTCACCACATAAAATTTCTCAAAGAAATTATACTTACCAAGATTAATGTCTAAGCACTTAAATCTCCTAGTGCATGTAATTGAAAACCCATCTACAAACGTGACATTATATCCTTGAAAATCCTTTGTTTTCAGTGCTCTTTGGGATATTAACTCCTCATTAATGAAGTTGTGGGTTACCCCACTATCAATTAAAATAGTCAACTTATGTCTTTTTAACACTCTATGTACCCTAAATGGATGGTATCTAGGTGCCCCTAAAAGTGTAGCTATAGTACAATCTATAGTCCTTATCTCCTTTTTAATCTTAACTTTTGGTTCTAGCTCTTTTACCCATATTTTAGATTATTCTTACTCTAACTTGTCATCTAAAATTACCTCAATATAGTATACTTTCCTCTTGGGAAGATACCTATACCATGGTTCCCATAGATATTTGCATGTAAATCATAATTTATTCCTTATTAACTCATTCCTATACTCTACCTCCTTGATGATTTTTGGCATCTCTTTAGGATGAAAACCACCTTTTTGTACTTGCTTCTTTTTTTACCCAAAAGGTCCCAATTTTTGTTTCCCATAATATGTTATCCTTGGTTGCCTATTGGGTGCTGCTATTGGCTATCTATAAGGCATAAATTTGACCTTAGGAGCTGATATTTATATATTTAAGGCCCTATTTATTGCTTCTTGTATGAGAAAGGATTAAAATTTTTCATCAAACCCTTGAGAGGTTCATCCAATCCTTCAACAAAAGAAACCACTAATCTTTTTTCTATCACATTTGGTACCATCACAACTAATATTTAAAAATTATAAATATAAATATCCACATTACCTTCCTATTTGAGTTTTTCTAACTCATTTAATTGTATTTATGGTTCCTTCTTATCAAATATTTCAATTAGATTTTTTATAAATTTATCTAATGTGGTAATGTATCCATGCCCTTGGGTGACCATGCCATAGTATTACCACTCATGTGCCACTCCATCCAAGTGGAGTGTGGAAAATTTTATTGTTTCTTCATTATACATGGGATTGAGTGAGAAGTATGTGTCCAACTTTTACAACCAATACCTAGATGTGCACTTGTTGGAGCCATCATAAGTAGGGAGATTAATCTTGCCCAAATGTTGTTTTATGTTCCTTCATGACTAGTCTAACTAATATATTCTACCTCTCCTTATATTGTTTTTTATTTTTAGGTCACAAAAATTCCTTAAAAGAGAGAGATTGTTGCACTTCAAGTTGGGCCTTTCATATTATGTGAGATATATTGTATATTTATTACCTACATGCAGCTGTAGAGGCTCTATTTATTCAAGTTATTCTTACTCCTTCTGTAGGAATTTAACACAAGATTTTTGGGGTTAAGGCAGCTGAATCCCTAGCATCATTTAATGTGATTGAATTTTTTAATTTTTCCTTTCCTTTACCCACATTCATATGTTTTAAGGCTTGTTCTATACTTGCCATCGATTCTCTTAGGGTCATTTGAATTGTTCTTTCCATGTCCTTTTGACCTCAACTGATTATTTCATGAAAATAACTAATCTCATTTGTTGGATCAAGTCTCTCCTCTTTATCACCCATGTCACCTATTACTTTTCCTAGTGATTGGGCCTTCTTTTTCCCCTTTGTTAATAACTTATTTCTCTTGTATTAGGTTGCATATGAAATCAAAATATATTTTTTCTCAATAAGATGGAATGATTATTACTCTAATACCATTGTAATGATCTCAACCTACTATTTATGCAAGTATATTAAAATATGAATTCTTTTACAAAATTTTATATAAATCACAAGTTGAAATACCTTAATAAACTTCATACACTTTTCATATCAAACTAGCAAGGTATATAATGTTTTTTTTTTCCACAACTATGTCTTGAATTCACATAGTGTTTGCATACATGAAATAGAAAATTAACAACATGATGGATCTGATTTATATTCATGAAACTTAAAAAAATATGATGGAACAAATCAAAATAAAAATCCATACATATAACTATTAAATATGAAACACATACTCTGTAAACTGGAACTCCCTTCTTCATAATTATACAACTATGATATACCGAAATAGATGTTGAAATATTAAAAAAGATTTTTGATGAAAATAAAACCTCTATATGATATTTCCCACAATAAAACAAAGGGGTTTCATCCTCTATCTCTAAGAATCTGAAGGATTTCATCCTCAAATCTTGTAGTTAAACAAAGTGCTCAAGCTATGAAAGAAATTGATAATTTGGAAAAAGATCTCAAACTAGTGAGGTTCATTGATTTAAATAAAGTTGGCACACATACCAATGCCCTAAAATGCCACATATAATAATAATGAAATTTTTCCATATTATATTTCCAACATAGTTAATGGAATGTTTCCATATTCTCCCTCCAAAATAGGCCTACTAAAGATTTGTCATAGTTTCCTTATTACAACATGCTAATTTTAACCCATAAAGACTCACCATTTCCAATCTCTTACAACTGTCATAGATTTTGTCATAGAGTTTCCATAATAGACATTTTATTTCTAAATTCAGTTGATTGTAACTTCCCCATTAATGTGTTGTCATGGGTTTTCCTTAATGGCACTCCCAAATAATTAATAATTATTTCCCTTGTAATTTATCTTAGCCCACAAGAAATATGATAATGGGATTTGGGTCCACAATAGTGAATTAATAAAAAATGGGACATTACACAAATAAGGCATGCATGATTTTTAAAAGGTCACACACCCTTTCTAGTCCTCAAATTTTACTCATTTTTATATGAATTTTACTCATTTATTTTGCATTTTAAAAACTTGAAACTTGTTTTTATTGTTGACACTCTATAAATTATCCATTTAATTTATCTTAATTAATATAAAATCTTCAATTTATATTATACTTAGACTTATTTACATAAATATAAATCA
The DNA here is from genome assembly GCA_037957365.1 of Torreya grandis. Classification (NCBI taxonomy): domain Eukaryota; kingdom Viridiplantae; phylum Streptophyta; class Pinopsida; order Cupressales; family Taxaceae; genus Torreya; species Torreya grandis. Next base: position 4,433,286 of record JARHVA010000602.1, read on the forward strand.
TGAGGTTGAGTAGTCACCACAAAATACCAATTAAGGAGATTACAAATGAGGAAAATGAAATCAAGAGAGAAAATTGTTAAGGTACTTCCTCCACACTATGTAATATTTAAAATAAGAATAACATACCCAATTCCTTGGAATTTAATTTAGTTACATCTTCAAATGAAATAAGAGAACTTAATCAATCCTTATCTAATTATGAAAATGTAGAACATGTAATTAATGAATTTGTGTTGAGTGATGAAAAACATGGAGAAACACAATATAATGAAACATCCATCCAAAATAAAGTTTTTTTATCATGATTTTAATAAACATCACGTAATGAATCCAGTTCAAATCTCTCCTAAGAAATATTGATTTACTTTTCCTTTAGAGTCTAATGTTAAGAAACACTTGAATATCCCTTCTATGGTTGAAGTGTTAACACCATTCAATTTTTTTTAAATGTAGCTCCTAAACCCATACCTTCAAGGATAATGTAATGAATACCAAGGTATTTGATTAAAATATATGAGAAAATATTATAACCCATGGAAGGTAAAATGTGAATAATAACAACTCAATGTCATGTTCAATGTGTATGGGAGTATACATTTGAGAAGAAAACCCATATAAAATGATGTCAACTACTTGTTCAAATGAAGAAAATGCAAAAAATGTGCCTTCTAATGCATAATTTAGGGTTAAAAATAAGAAATATAGAGGAAATAAATAATTTAATAGTAAAAATATATTTTATGCATTTAATTCAATAGGTAATAAAACTCCAAAAGAATATACTAATGTGGCAAGACAAGTAATAATGAAATCTATACTAAGTCAACATTTAGAGCTCGATTTCTTAGTGAAACAAGTACATCCTAAGCTTGAATATGATAGCTCTAATAAATGTAAACAAAATAATAAAAAGACTCAATAACCCTTTACTCATATATTGTTGGGCATTTATTGGTAAACTCCCATGAAAAAATAAGGTATTAGTTGAAGGAACAATACACTTGATTAAAAAAATTTACATTAAAACATAAGAGTCTTATTTAATGTAAAATATTTTGTTAAAAGAATAAAATTTAAAAAAAATAATGAGTCACATGCAAAACATTTCTTGGACATGACATAAATGAAATTTTATGGAAAGCTTAGTGAAAAAAATAATAGGCAATTGATAATTAGCTAAAGGTCATTTGATATGTGCAAGCCTTTCTACATTAAAATAAACCAAAGATGCACCCCATGTTGTTGTAGGATCCATATTGAATTTTCTATGTATTTTTATGTTTTTCATCATATACATTGTAATTTACATACTAACAAGATCATGCAAGGATGTATGGTGGCTTCTCCACCTAAAACATCAAGAGAGTTAATACCAAGTCTTTTCTTCCAAATATTTGTGTGATATTTTTTTTCCAAAGAATGTTTTGATAAAATATGTAGCACTTGTGGTGGTTTGTCACATTTGACCAATTATATACATGAAGAAATGTCATATTAATTTGGAAATCAATTTGTTGATTTTAAAAAGTAAAAATATGTAAAGTATACATTAAAATATGGAAAATATTCATCAATATGTGAGTTGGTTACAACCCAAGTATATGAATCTAAGTTCATATTTGAATTCAAGAACAATATTATCTACCAATATGCAAGACACATACACCAATAAAAATGGTTGGAAAATCAATTCAATTTTTATAAGGACAACTTAAAAGTTGGCATCATTGTTTCAGTTGTGCCCTTTGTTGAAAACTACACACTACAACCAAAAAATTAGGTTCAATTTTTATAGTATAGTTCAAGCCAAGCTGGATTTCTCATGCATATATTACATTCAAACATGCACCTAATAACATAGAGGACAATAGAAAGATTTTGAGGGAGTACCAATTTTATATGAGCAATGACATATCACATTATCTAGAGTTTTTCTAAGGTTGTTTTGATATATTTTATATAAATGTGGATTTAAGATAATTTTTATTAAATACACACTATATTTGGTTAGACAATTATGTAGGATAGTTTAATATTTCTCAAATATTTTACTAGTTAATCAAGATGCATAATAAGAATAGGTTTCAACATTTTTGAAGTTTTTTGCAAAGTTGGGCATTGAAAAGAGGAACACGAAGGAGAAATTTCATGTGTAAAAATATCCCTTAAAAAATAGTAGGGAAAACACAAGGATAGTGTTGATTTGATCGATATTGTAAGTATTGTGACTTGGTGTAATGAAATAATTTCATATGGATTAGATGAATATTCTCATGTGTGAAGATTATTTTGGTTAATGGAGGAATAAAATAAGGCAATGTATGAATATTATAGTCTAGTACCTAGATCAAGTGATTTCCACTCAATTCGAATCTTAAATGATAGTTCATACACTATTTATACTAGGTATATGACATGCTTCTGTTCAGGTTTTATGTAATTTAATAGGGATGAATATGAGTCAAAATAATGGGTTGATTAATGGTATTGTAGACCCCTAATTACTATGAAGAGTAGAGATTCATTCTAACCACTAGGGGATCATGAAATGACATCAACAATTGACTTTAACCACATCTCATATCTTATGCAACTAGTGCAATTTATTTATGATTTAAATGTAGCCTTAAACATTAGTGATATTTTAATTTTTTTCCTACATGTCCTTAAAAATTGATTATAATTTAAATGTAGGTAAATTTTTTTTCATAATTACACCTATGGACAATGATGAGAAAATAGACTACTAATTATCTCATTATGTAGAGGAAAAAAATTAACCACAACTGTCATGTATGGAGAAGACCTAGTTTATCCCACTAGATCTGTGGTGGTTACATGAACTTAGATTCATAGATACTTTAATAAAAAATTAAATCAATTATTAATTGAGGACTTTGAAATGAATAGGGTGGTACTTCATTATTCAAATTTGGTTATCACTACAATATTTAAATGATCAAATTATGTGGAAATGCTCACAACACAAGTTTGTAGAAAGTTCATAAATCTAAGCATGAAGAAATTATTGAAACACTTAAAAATAAAGTTAATCCTGAAGGTATGTTGGATTGAATTGGTAAAGTTAGTATTCAATGTAAATTACATTTTAAATTACTAAATTTAACTTATTTGATTTAGTGTATTTTAATTTAGAATTATTTTATAATTATGTGTTTATTTTTGTTTGAAATTATTACTAACAAATTTAATGTAGGTTAGTGGTACCAAATAAGCTTCCACCTTCACATGATTAGTGCCATGAGTAAATAATATTATCTTCTTTAAATATATAAAAGACTTAAAAATAATACATGTTGAGTAGATAAGTTTTTTCCTCATCAAGAGTGATATATAATCCTCCTAGGTGTGTTCAAAGGACTTGCCCATGTAATTGTAAGAGATGATGAATGGTCTCTACCCATCACGAATCTCTCGTAACACCTCCCAAATTTATTTTTGTTTTTATCCTTATGGATGATAATATTATCTTAAAGGATGTACATATATGTCCACTTTCAAATTTTAGTTTTGGGAGGTGACACAAGATGAACAAAGTTAATTCATATGTTTATACATCCATCTAGATGTGTCTGCAAAGAAGGTTCATCGATTGGGCTAACAAGTCAAAATACATGCATCCTACTAACCAAGTTTTGGTCTATAAATTGATATTTGGATGCGAGATAAAATGTGTCATCATGTCTCCATCTTTGTGAGTGGTAAATAATCCTCTAGGGGTTACTCATAGGACTTACCCATACAATTATAGGAGCTGCCAATTTGTCTCTACCACTCATAATTCTCTTGAAATGCATGCACAAAGCTCATTATATTTTCCCACTTAGGGTTTAGAAGATTATGTTAAGTGATACATATTATCTCATGAAAATTTTAAATATGGGAGGTGACTAAGTGTAAATGGAGGGCATTCATACATTTATACACCCATTTTATGAAGATGGTTCATCAATTAGGATAGCGAGTCAAAAGATACACGTCCTAATTATAAAATATTGGTCCCTAAAGTGATATTTGTATATAATATAAAATTTTAAACCATTTATCCCTCATAATTATTGGTATATAATCATATCAAAGGTGCTCATATGACTCATCCATGTAATTTTATGAGCTGGCAGTTCATATCTACCACTCACAGTTCTCCTACAATGCCCATCCAAAGTTTGTTTTGTTTTTACCCTTAGAGATGAAAATATTATATTAAGGGATGGGTTTTACCACCTAAAAATTTTGACCCCAAGAGGTGATGGATAATGAAAAAATGTCATTCCTAAATTTATAATCCAATTTAAATGTGTGCATAAAGATAGTTTGTTGATTGGGATAGAGAGTCAAAATATACATATCTTATTGACAAAAAAAATTTCTCTAAAGAGAGATTTAGATATGAGAGAAAACATGTTTTCATGTTTCCCTTATAATTATCATCATATAATATTCATAAGGTTACTCATTGTAATTTTGGGTAAAACTATAGGAGCTGACAGTTCATCTCTACCATTCATGCTTCTCTTAAAACACATGAACAAAGTTCATTTTATTTTCCCACTTAGGGATGAGAATATTATATTAAGTGATATATCTAGTCACATACAAATTTTTACACTTGGACATGATGGATCATGAACAAATATCATTCCTAAATTTATATGCTCATTTAAATGTGTTTGTAAATGTGGTTAATCGATTGGAGTAACGAGTCAAAATATACGCTTCATACTGACCAACTTATGGTCCATAATATGAGGTTTGGATATGATATAAAACATGTCATTATGTATCCCTAATTTTTAGAGGTATATAATCCTATTATATTTAATTAAAGGACTTTCATACACAATTGTAGGAGTTGATGATTCATCTCTACCTCTCATAGTTATTTTGAAACACATGTGCAAAGTTTGTTATATTTTCCCACTTAGAGACAAGAATATTTTATTACAGGATGAATTCAACCATAGGTTAATTTTGAATATAAAATGTGATATAGCATGTAAATATGGAATTCATGTGTTTATATGTCCATCGAGATGTGTTTGTGAATACGGTTCATAGATTAGGCTAATGAGTTAAAATATATGTATCCTAATGACCAAATGTTAGTCCCTAAAGTGAGATTTGGATGAAATAAAACATGTCACCATGTCTCCCTTATATCAAATGGTAGAGAATCATCCTATGGATTCTCAAAGGATTTTCCCATATAACTATAGGATTTGATGGTTCATCTCTATCACTCATGGTTTTCTTTAATGCCTACCCAAAGTTTGTTCTATTTTTACCCTAAGGGATAGGAAGATTATTTTAAGGGATGTGTTTGTCCACCTAAAATTTTGACTCTTGGAGGTGACAAGATGTGGATGAGGTAATTATTACATTTATACACCTATCTAGACATATATTTTAAGATTGTTCATTAATTGGGATAGTGAGTTAAAAGATATATATCTTACTAACCAAATTTTGGTATCTAAAGTGATATTTAGATGTGAGATAAAATGTACCATAGTGAAAGGATTCTCTTGTGTAACTATAGGAGTCGATGCTCCATCTCTACTAGTCACAATTCTCCTAAAAACATATGTGAAAAGAGACACATGACCTACTGACAAACTTTTGGTCCCTAAAGATATATTTATTTGTGAGATAAAAACTACACCCATTTTTACCTCATCTTGAGTGGCAAAAAATCCTCTAGGGATGTTCGATGACTTGTTCATGAAACTATAAGAATTGATAGTTTATCTCTCCCACTCATAGTTCTATTTTAATTCCCACAATTTTTTTTTATGGTTTTCCACTTAGAGATAAGAAAATTATTTTTAGGGATGCATTAAAATACTTACAAATTTTGACTCTATGAGGTGATGAAGTATAGATAGAGGTCATTAATGTCTTTGTACACCTATATGGATGTGTCTATGAAGATGGTTAATTGACTAGGATAGTGAAAAAATAGATATGAGACCTACTAACCAAATTTTCATCTGTAAAGATATTTGGATATGAAAGAAAACATGCCACCATTTATCCCTTATATTGAGTGTCATAGAATCATCTAAGGGGTGTTTATAGGACTCACCCATTCAACTATAGGGGCTGAAGGTTCATAATTACCCCTAATGGTTCTCATATAATTCATACAAAAAATTCATTCTATTTTTTCACTTATTAGCAAGAAGATTCTCTTATGGGATGTGTTTTTTTATATCTAAAACTTTTAACTCTAGGAGGGGAAAAATCATATAAGGAGGTCATTCCTATCATTATATGCTCATACAAACTCCTACACAAAGATGGTTCATTGATTAGGCTAGTGAACTACGAGATACACATATTATTAATGAACTTTTGGTTCCTAAATAGATATTTAGTTATGAGATAAAACATGATTTTGTGTCTCCCTTGTCCTGATCAGCACATAATCCTCTAGGTGATGCTCAAAAGACTATCCTTCATAACTGTAGGAGCTAATGGTTTGTCTTCACCCCTTATGGTTCTCCTAAAATACCCACCCAAATTTTATTATGTTTTTCCCTTAGGGACAAGAGTATTATATTAAGGGATATGTATATCCACCTATAAATTTTGAATCTGTAGTCTGATGGAGTGTATATAGAGGCCATTCTAATATTTATATGCCAATCTAGGTGCATCCATAAAGACATTTCATCAATTGGGATAGTAAACGAAGAGATACAAAACCTAATTACCACCTTTTAGTCACTAAAAATATATTTGGTTGTGAGAAAAAACATGTTTATTTTTTTCCATTTTCCCAAGGGGCATAAATACTCTAGGAAGTTCTTAGACAGCTTGTTCATGTAATTGTAGGCGCTGACAATTCATCTCTACCCCTCAAGATTATCCTAAAACACCAACACAATTTTTTTTCTATTTTTCCACTTAAGGACAAGAATTTTATATTAAGGGATGCTTCTAAATGCCTATAAATATTGACTTTAGGTCTTGAAAGATCAAAAATAAAGGACATTCCAACATTTAGACATCTATTTATACGTATTTATAGAGATAGTTTAATGATTGTATTAGTGATCAAATAAATACATGACTAACTGATGAAATTTTGGTCCCTAAAAATATATTTGGAAATGAGAGAAATCATATAACCATTTCTTCCTTGTTCTGAATGGCATAAAATCCACCAAAGGTTACTCAAAAAACTCATCTATGAAACTATAAGAACTAGCAATTCATCTCTATCCCTCATGATTCTCCTACAATGCCTGCTAAATTTTGTTCCATTTTTACACTTAGGGGAAGTAATATTATCTTAAAGGATGCATTCAAATAACTATAAATTTTGACTCCATATCCCAAAATACATATGATGGATACTACTCTAACATTTATATACCAATCTGGATGCGTCTAAAGAGATAGTTTGTCAATTGGGATAATGAATCAAGAGATACACAACCCATTGAGAAAATTTTAGTCCCTAATTAGAGATTTGGCTATGAGATAAAAGTTTTTTCCATTTCTCTCTCATCCCAAGTGGCACATAATCCTTTGAGAGGTACTCAGATGAATCACCCTTGAGCTATAGGAGATGATGGTTTGTCTTTACCCCTCATGATTCTCCTACAATGCCTACCCAAAGTTTTTTCCATTTTACCATTTTGGGATGAGAGATTATTTGTAATGGATACATCCATATACCTATTAATTTTGAATCCAGGTCTTGATAGAGAATAGATAAAGTTCATTCCAATATTTATACACCCATCCATATGCATCCCTAAAGATGGTTCTCTGATTGGGATAGTGATCCAAGATATATATGACCACTTGACCAATTTTTGGTCCCTAAAGAGGGATTTATATGAAGTGAAAATATGTTATCATTTATCCCTCATCATAAGTGGCATATAATATTTCCCATGGTTCTTATAATACTTCCCCATGTAACTCTATGAGTTGATAGTTCATATCTACCCCTCATAGTTTTCCTAAAATGTCAACCCAAAGTTAGTTATGATTTTACCCTTAGGGATAAAAATATTATATTAATTATGAATTTGAACACATGTAAATTTTGACTTTAAGAGGAGACAAAGAGTGTATATATGTCATTTATGAATTATTACACCCATTTGGACATGCCCATAAAAATAATTTATTGATTGGGCTAGCGAGTCAAAAGATATGCATCTTACTAACTAATTTTTGGTCCCTAAAGTGAGATTTTGATGCAAGAAAAAATGTGCCTCCATGGATTCCTCATTTTGTGTGGAATATATTCCTTTTGGGAATGATTATATGGATTTATCATGAAAATTTAGGAGTTGAATATTCATCTCTATCCCTTATAGTTCTCATGCAATTCCCACCCAAAATTCATTTCATTTTTACACTAGGGATGAGAATATTACCTTAAGAAATGCATCTAGTAGCCTATAAATTTTGACTCTGGGGTCAAAAAATTGTTTAAAAAGGCTAATAAAGTGATTATACACTCATATAGGACATTTCATCAATTAGGTTAGCAAACAAAGAGATATGGAACCAACTAACCAAATTTTGGTTCCTAAAGTGATATTTGGCTGTGAGATAAAAGGTGACAAAATTTCTCCCTCATTATAACTACCATATAATAATATATGGGGTGCTAAAACAACCCATACATGAAACTATATGAGTTGATAGTTCATCTCTACCCCTTATGGTTCTTCTGTAATTCCTGACAAAAGTTTATTTTATTTTCCTCTTAGGGATGAGAATATTCTCTTAAGGGATGTGTCTAACCAGCTATAAATTTGAACTATAGGGACCAAAGGAACACAAATGGAGGTCATTAATGTGTTTATAAACCCATCCAAATGCATCTACATAGACATTTCATCAATTGGATAGAGATCCAAGAGATATGTGGTCTACTGACCAAATTTTTATCCATAAAGATAGATTTGGCTATGAGAGAAAACATGCCACCATTTCTCCCTCATCTCGAAAGGAAAAAAATACTCTAAGGGGTGATCAAACTAATTGTCCATGTAATTATACAAGTTTACAATTTTGTCTCTAACCATCACGGTTCTCTTTTAATGCCCACCTAAATTTCATTCCATTTTTCCATTTAGGGACGAGAAGATTCTCTTAAGGGATGTGTCTGATGGCTTGCCAATTTTTAACCCATGAGGTAATAGAGCATATAAGGAAAACATTCCCACCTTTATACACACATACAGATGCATTTAGAAAGATGGTTTATCAATTAGGCTAGCAAACCAAGAGATAAATGACCTAATGACCAAATTTTGGCCCCTAAAGAAATATTTGACTATGAGATAAAACATGTCATTGTTGTTCACTCATCTAGAGTGGCATATAATCCTCTTTGGGGTGCTAAAAAAATTCGCATGTGGAACTACATGAGATGATGATTTATCTTTTACTCTCATGTTTCTATTGAAATTCCCACCTACATTTCATTATGTGTTTTCTCTAGGGATGAAAATATTCCATTAAGGGATGCATCTAATTGCCTATAAATTTCAACTTTGGGGCCTGATGGAGCATGAATGGAGACCATTCCAACATTTATACACCCATATAGATAAATCTATGGAGATGGTTCATCGATTAGACTATTGAGATAAGAGTTATGTGACCTACTAAAAAAACCCTAAATAGAGATTTGAGTGAGAGAGAAAATATGTTTCCATTTCTCATGCATCATGAGTGACATATAATCCTTTGGGGGGTGCTCAAATGACTTATTTGTGAAACTATAAGATTCGAAAACTCATATCTACCCATCATAGTTATCCTAAAATGCCTACAAAAATTTAATTATATTTTTAAACTTAGGGATGATAATATTTTGTTAAGGGATGCATTTAACCCTCTGTTGACAAGGATTATCATTTATGTCTATGTGCAGGTTAGAAAGATAATTTAAAGGCAAACTAATGTCTCTTCTATTGAGAGAGATTTCAAAAGAAACACAATGATTATTTTGGGTATTATTGTTAATATTATTGTAGTGGTGTGATAATTTTGTATTATGAACATTATTATTTAATAACATCATTGAGGTAAGCATGTTTGAGTACTAGTCCTTGAGTACAAGGTGTCCTGAGAAGCCTAGTCATAACAAGCATATAATCATATCATGAGCATGTGAATGATGAACATAAAGAGGTATGTGCATAAGAATGACATTATTTTAGGAGCATGTAAGGAATGTGATCAAGGTGTAGAAGCATCAAGGGGTGTTTCAAGGTAAGTTTTCAAGTTTTAAGTGTTTGAGAAGCCTAGTCATAACACTAGTCATAACATGAAGAGACCTTGTGAGAAGGTATATATATGATGGATTGGTAATATGATTGCACACAAGAATTAATGGATGTATGATTTTTATTGAGAATGTATATGAGGAATTAGATCACTCATGTGAGTCTTAGGGTGAGATTATAGGGGTAGGACTTACAGACCTAATATGCAACTAGACCACTTCTAGACCCTGACTGACCTAATGAGGTGTCATTAGGTGTTTTCAAGGCATATGAATAATTTATGGAAATATTTGAGCATGATAAGAAGTTTTATTTCATGTATATTACATGTTGAGATCTTGGATAGTTGTTAGAAGGTCAATTTCAAGGCTTAATGTGGTTTTTAGGTCAAGGTTTAAACAAGCAAAAGAGAGAGATGGTGGCCAAATGAGGTATGTGATTCAAATTTCAAGATAATAATGAGAATGTGAGAATTTTTACTGGTGTTATATATTTTCCCAAGTGTGTTGAACAATTATAAGGTCAAATTTTGAAGGTTTAGGATTGAAAAAGTGTTTTTAAGGTCTCTCGAGTGCATAGAATGAAGGGTTCTCAAACTGAGAAGGACTTTCAAGTGTTCATTGGCATGTGTAACCTCTAAATGGGAACCTAAGATATTAATTAGAGATTTGGAATGGTCCTATATATTATATCTAGGAATTATTTTTGAAAATGAAGTGTAGTCCTTTATGAATAATCATTAACACCAAAAATAGTGTTAACCCTCTCTGAAACCCTAACAACAACTTGATGTGAAATATATTATTATAAAGTGATTATAATGGATTTTAATGGCTATTTAAGTGATTTTAGGTTGTATTAAACTCTCATAGGAACCTCCAGGTATGATTGTTTTGTTAGGGGTGTGAGTAGGCCCTACAAGAAATTGATAGTTTCTCAAATATTTGCTATAACAATCAGAATTGACCAAGTCAAAGTATGAAAATCATTGAATGGATAATGTTGAGACTTTTATTTGATTTACATGGTGGTATATATGTAGGTTATAGCACTTAGGTTTGATAAACTATTGATCCAAGATAATTTATCGCTAACAAACCTAATGGTACAAATAGTGAAAAACCCAAGCAGAAGTGAGAAGTTGATTAAGGATGTGTTATCATGGAATAAGGATGAATCCAAGTGCATGGAGACATTATTAAAGAATTTTAAGACATTTTAATTTTGGATATAATTTTTTTAGGTCAGTGGATATGATGAAAATGTTGCTCATAAGTTGATCTAACTCGTTCATATGAGATAACGAGGTACAAGATTATGAGAATAGTCTACAAGACAAATATTGACATTTAACCATATTATATTTCTATCTAAGAATGGTATAATTATATCATAACATAATTCACATGCATTAGGAGTCCTTTAAAATGGTCATATAGGTGATTGAAGTTCATTATCACCATGACTGTGCTTTAAAACAAATTGACAGTTCTAGGTAACCAAGTTGCAGTGACAATTTTGAAGCTATATGCTCTGAATTGATCTATCTAATGCATATGTTGTTGTTTTTTTTACTTTAAATTAGTGATAATGATTTTGGAAATATTTTAAGTTAGTGAAAGTATTTGAAATGTTGAATCCAAAATGGCTTGGCTAGCTGAGAAAGGTTAGTGAGATATAAGTTCAACAAATTGGTTTTCAAGACCAATATTTTACATTAGAGATTATGATATTTTTGTTTTAATATATTTCGAGTATTTTTTATGATAATTTTAATACATTAAATTTTTTTGAGTGTGTTCTTTCAGGTTTTAGAAGCTCAAGTTTCCATGACATGTTTTGAGGCTAGTTGGCATTTAGAGTGAGCATTTTACAAAGAAGAGTTTAAGCCTATATAGCCTGATTTGAAGTATATAATGAAGTTTTTGATGACCCAAAGCTCATGAGGTTTTTTAATATGTGATTTATTACCATTTACTTTCTATGTATGCACAAGATTAATTATAAACAATAATAATGGCATGCTTCAAATGGTGGTTGGATATAAAAAGTGTTATGGAGAAAGATGGGATTATAAAAGGCATATTTTAGTGGAATAAAATATTTACCTTCTGTGTGAGGTGTTTGAATGTGTTCCAAGGAAGGAAAAGTGTAATGTGTCCTAAATTATACCTAATGGGATTAGGTCTCCATAAGACCTAAATATGAGATGAGGCCTAATTGAGATATGTCAGACCGAAAAGGACTCAAATAACATTTGATTCATGTTTATGAGATGTCATGAGATATATTACAAGGTAGAACTAAGTGGTTAAGGGTCTTTGGCTGACCAAAAAGGATATGCACAAGAGAATTTTATAAATATAAGGTAGCTTGAAATGGATGCGCTTCATGGCATCTTGACTACCTATGAGATGAGAATAAATGAAGGAAGATCTCCTAATAAGTAAGAAAATTTAAAAGCTAAAAATAAGTCAAAAACCAAGAAGTTCAAGGATGAGGTATGTTTAGATGTTGATGATGATGAACTAATATCCATGTTTGCTAGGAATTTGAGGTTTTGATCTATTAAATACAAGGGTAAGTTACCTTTCAAATGTTTCAACTATGGCAAGATTGGTCACTTTGCATCCAAGTGTCCTAATAAGGATAAAAATGAGCATGATAAATAACATGATGAACATCATGGAGATGATATGAAGTTCTATAATCTTGAAAATATTAATAAATATTTTAGGAAGTATGAAGGTAGGAAAGGGTATTTCAAGAACAAGAGAAGTTTATACACCAAAGAAGATAATAAGTCATTTGATGTAAGTGATACAAGTACATCTGATAGTGATGATGGTATTAATGAACCTAAACATAACAATAATGAAACCTTATTCGTGGCCATAGAATCAGAAAATGAGGGTTACTCAAATGGGAAAGGCCTTATGGTTGATATAGAATTAGATGAAGAAGAATTTGAAGTGAACCTTGAGGTAGAATTGGTAAGTACTCTAGAGGAGTTTATGTTCCAAAGAAAGAAGAATCACAAGCTCAGATCTTTAGTTAAGGAATATGAATAATAGATTGGTTTTTTTGAGAAGATATTGAGTAACACATCTAATGATTATGATGAAATCATTAATCAAATTAAAGCACAGATGGAGATAGTCACTACTAGCTTAAAAGCTAAAGAGGAAAAATGCACCAAGTATAAAATTGAAGTAGAATCCTTGAAAATCTAGTTGGATCAAGCATTGAACAAGGTGAAGACTTTTATGAAGTTTGAAAAGATAACTAAGGCTCTAGATGACATATTAAGTAGTCAAAAGACTACAAGTGACAAGACAGATCTTGGTTTCAAACAAGACCAAAAGGAGGTAGCTCAAGTCAAGGATAAGGCTATTGAATACAAGAAGGTCAACATGAAAATACCTATCAAACAACCCAATGCTATGATGAATTCTAAAAAAAATTATGGTTACTATTTTTTATGCATTTAATTTGGTCATAGAGAAAGAGAGTGTAGAAGACCCTACAAGAATTAGTAATCATGGGACTATGGAAGGAGTCACAGTTCACATCAATTAAAAATTGTGTATGAGGTTTTTTAATATAGCTATCATAATGTAGGACACATTGCAAGATTATGTTCTAACAAAGTTATAATGTCATCAAGTCAAAAAAAGAGGTCTGAAGTTCTTAGAGTGCAAGAGAGAAGGTAAACGAATGTGTATAAACTAAAGATAGTAAATGCTAGTCATGAATAGTCTACAAGCTCAAATGGACTACTTGATATGGTAGAGTATACCTCAAATGAGAAATTAAGTCAGGAATGTCTATTATCATCTCATATTGATGATCAAATGGTTGATATATAGTTCAAGCCTATAGTGATAATCAAGCTTAAAAGGATACTGAATGATATTCAATCTTGTGAGAGTATGGAGATTTAGTAATCTCCTAAACTTGTGTTGTTTTAGTGCTCTATGGAAAGAGGTGACTCCATTAGGCTTCATGGAGACAATATTTAGTTAGTAGAAGAATGGTAGATGCTTGATTTGAGGGGGAGCTATTTAGGTTGTTGATTGAGCTTGATCTATGTTAAGAAGTGGTCTTATAATCTAAGTTCATTTTAAGTTGGTATGCCTAGAGTAATGGGGAACATGTTTCTTTAATGCTTCATATTTTTTGAATTTTTGTTGCAAAGAAGGTGTGATCCTAGATGACAATTATGGAAGACCTTTGCCATTAATTTAAAAAGGGGATAAATTTAAATAAGGGAGATGAGAGTGATAAAATTCAAGAATGTTTTACCATCAATGATAGAGGGGGAGTTTGTTGAGAAGTATCGTCATTGATGTCAATGTGCAGGTTAGAGAGAGAAATTGAAGGTAACCTAATGTCTCTTCTATTGAGATAATTTGAAGGAAACCTAATGATTATTATATTATTTGTTTTCAAGATTATTTTAGTGGTGAGATGATGGTGTCTAATGAATTTTCTTTTTTGATATCATCATTGAGGTAAACATGTTTGAGTACTATTCCTTGAGTACAAGGTGTCTTGAGAAGCCTAGTCATAATAAGCATAGTCATATCATGGGCATGTGCATGATGAACATAAGTAGGTATGTGAAAAAGTATGACATTATTTGAGAAAAATGTAAGTCATGTGAGCAAGGTGTAGAAGCATCAAGGAGTGTTTCAAGGTCAGTTGTGAAGTTTTAAGTGCTTGAAAAGCCTAGTCATGACACTAATCATAGCATGAAGAGACCTTGTGAGAAGGTATGTGTATGATGGATTGGTGAGATGGATGCACACATGAATTAATGGATGTATGAGATTGATTAGGCATGAATATGAGGCATTAGAGAACCCATATGACTCTCAAGGTGATCCTACAGGGGTAGGACTTATAGACCTAGTATGTAACTAGATCACTTATAGACCCTACTTGACCTAATGAGGAATCATGGGGTGTTTAGAAAGTAATGAAAATGTATGGTATTAATTGAGAAGTATAATAAGTTTTATGGAATGTATATTACATGTTGAGATCTTGGATAGTGGTTATAAGGTCAGTTTCAAGGCCTAATGTGGTTTGCCGGTCAAAGTCTAAACAAGTAAAGAGAGAGATGGTGGCTAAATTAGGTATGCAATTCAGATTTAAAGATAAGAATGAGCTTGTGAGCATGGTAAATGGTGTGATATATTATAATAGGTGTTTTGACCAATTTGAAGGTCAAATTTTGAAGGTTTAGGCTTGAAAAAGTGTTTTTAAGGTCTCTCAAGTGCATAAAATGAAGAGTTATAAACCCAAGAAGGAATTTTAGGGGTTTATTGGCATGTGTAACCTCTACATGGGAACCTAAGTTATTAATTATAGATGGGGAAGGAATATCCAAGCATTATTTTTAGAAATGAGGGGCAATCTTTATGAATAATTGTTAACACCATAAATAGTGTTAACTCTATCTAAAACCCTAACAATAACCTGATGTAAAATATATTGATATAAAGTGCCTAGAATGGATTGGAATGGATATTTGAGTGATTTGAGGTTGTATTAAACTCTTCCAGGAACCTCCAAGTTGATTGGTTTGTCAGGTGTGTGAGTAGACCCTATAGAAAAGTGCAAGTTTATCATAGATTTATTGTGGTAGTCAAAGTTGACCAAGTCAAAGTATTAAAATCATTAAATGATAAGGTTGAGACTTTTATTTTATTTACATGGTGGTTTATAGGTATGTTATATCCCTTAGGTGTGCTAAATCAGTCATCCAAGACAACCTATCACTAACAAACCTAATAGTGCAAACAGTGAGAAACCTAAGCAAAAGTGAGAAGTTAATTAGGGATGTGTTATCATATAATAAGGATGAATACAAGTGTATAGATAAAATTTTAAATAATTTTAAAATATGTTCATGTTGGATATAATTTTTTGAGGTCAGTGGATATGATGAAAATCTTGCTCATAAGTTGACCTATTTGGTTCAGATGAGATAGTGAGGTATAAGATTATGAGATTGGTCTGTAAGACAAATATTTCCATTTAACCATATTATATTTATATATATTAATGGTATAATTATCTCATAATATCATCCAAATTCATTATTACTATTTGGAAATGGTCATACAAGTGATTGAAGGTCATTATTACCATGATTGTGCTTTAAGGCAAACTGACAGTTCTAGGTAAGCAAGTTTCAATGATGAGCTTGAGGCTCTATAATCTAAATATATGTATATAATGTATTTATGTTGTTATTTATGAATTTAAAGTAGTGCTCATGATTTTTTAAATATTGTAAGTTAGTGAAATTAGTTGAGATGTCGAAGCTAAAATGGCTTGTCTAGCTGAGTGAGGTATTTGAGAGAGAAGGTTAACAAATTGGTATGCAAGACCAATAGTTTCCACTAGAGCTTATGGTATTTTTTTTGGAGGTTGTTATAATTATGTTTTATGATAATTTTCATACATTATAATTCCTAGAGTGTTTTTTAGGTGTCAAAAGTTCAAGTTTTCATGACTATGTTTTGAGGCTAGTTGGCAGTTCAGAGTGAGCATTTTACATAGAAGAGTTTGAGCCTGTATACCATGTGTTGAAATTTATAATGAAGTTTTTTATGACCCTTATGTTATGATTTTTTTTAATATTTAATATATTACCATTTTTTTTAGCTAATTAGTGTTTTATATTTAGTATTTCAAGATAGACTTTCTGGGTATGCACAAGCCTAATTATGAACAATAATAATGGATGGCTTCAAAAGGTGGTTTACTATAAAAAGTATTATGGAGACTATATAATATTATAAATGGTATATTTGAGTCACATATGATATGTCCCTAATATTTGAGGTGTTTTAATGTGTTATAAGGAAGGAAAAATGCAATGTGTACTAAAGTAGACCTAATGGGATTAGGTCTCCATGAGAACTAAAGATGAGATGAGGCCTAATTGAGATATTTCAGACCTAAAGGGACTCAAATAAAGTTTTATTATTTTTTATGAGATGTCCTAAGATATATTACATGTTTGACCTAAGTGGGTAAGGGTGTTTGGCTGACCAAAAAGGATATGAACAAGAGACTTGTATAAATACAAGGCAATTTTAGGCCTATTTGAGTGTGTAGAGTGTCAGGGAAACCACGAAACAATAAACATGCTCCGATCCCTACTTAGTTAGGATCTTGCTCTACCAATTAGAACACATGTGATTACTTCTTGTATTATCAAATAAACATAGAATTATACCAGAATCAATAAGTAACTAAAAATATGAAACAACACAGGAATATGAGAGACAATACACAATTGTATTAATAATCACTCAAAAGAATATATAATAAGGAAGATGCCACTTCTTCCTCCACCTCAAAGGTTCGCCATGCCTCAAGACCTTCTTCCCTCTCTCTCTTGGTCACAACAATCAACTCCAATATAGAATTGATGTTCACCTCTCCAACTAGTTAGTAACACGCTGCCAGTTCACCAAGTACACAACCGTACTCCAAGTAGATCCCCTGCTCTCTGTTGCTACCTGAAAATCACTAGACCTTAATCACCATGTAGATATCTCTACACCCCTAAAGAACCCTTGTCCTTGCCTCACCAAGTCCTTATGATTCTTTAACTAGTACCCCAGTGGATCAGCTCCTTGACCTTGCAGACCTTGCAACTCTCCCTGATCATACACACTCAGCACCCCTTTGGAACTAGGAGGAGCTACACTAGCTCTCTCTAAAAGATCTATGGCTTTCTAGCACACTTTTACAATACAATCATGAGTCTATATATATAGATCTCATCCAAATAATAATTAGACAATGATACAATAATTAAATCTGCATCTCTCAGTCTAAAAATAGCTCTAAACATGCAAACGCTTGGTTCGTCAACCAACTGCCCGTAATGTACTCGCAGCTCAAACCACAAGTGACTGACGCCGGTCCCTGACTGCCTGGGGGTGTCGATGCCAGCCGATCCATGACCGACGTCGGTTGCCTTCTATCTCCCTCCTGCCATCGTTGGTTGTCCTGACCGACGCCGGTGTCTGTGACACTCTGCAACTCTTCTGCAACCTCCATAACTTCTCCTGTTTGCATCCTGGTGAAGCTTTTAGCTCCACAACCTAACATAGAGTGCAAGCAAACAAAATAACATATTATAGAGTAAAAATAGGTATTTTAGACCATAAGAGGAGTGTAGGGATTTGTGATTAATATTTTATAGAGGTTATGGATATGAGGATCAAGGTCATATGACCTAATCAAGTCAAAAAGAGGGTTAGTTGAGCGAATAAGGCTAGAGGTTAGTTTGAGAGGAATATAAGTATGTGTAAAGATAAATAATGAGATCATCATATATTATATGAGAAATAAGTTTTTTTTAATGTAATAAAATTTTTTAGGTGAGTTATTTGGTGCTATGTCATTTAGAAGGTTGGTTCCTACTTGCAAGTTGGTGCTTGCTAAAACCTAACTGAGTTGGTGCTTCACTAAATTTGGTGTTTGTCTTATATTATTATAGTCCACTTATATATATAATTGGGTTTTATTACCCTTGAGGTTTTTCCACATATGTGATGTTTTCTTTTTTTCATGCGTATGTGGATAGGTGTTTATGCATACTGGATCTATATGCTTGTTTGAATGGTCTATGATTGCTTAAGTGAAATTAATATAATTTTTTTGAAGACTGATTCAACCCTCATAGTAATTTTTATTCTAACACTCCCTAAAAATTTTTAATCTAAATATCAATAGATAACATACAAAGTTAATTTATGTGTTTATACACCATTCTAGATGTGTTTGTAGAGATGGTTTGTTGATTGGGATAGTAATCTAAGAGATACATGACCTAATGACCAAAGTATAGTCTCTAAAGATAGATTTGGTTATGAGATAAAATATGATATCATTTCTCCCTCATAATAAGTGTTAAATATCCTTGAATGGGTGGTCAAATGACTTAACTATAAAACTATAGGATCTAATGATTTGTCTCTACCCCTCATGGTTATCTTACAACACCCACCCAAAGTTCATTATATTTTTTTACTTAAAGATGAGAAGATTATCTTAAGGGATTAATTTTATTACCTACAAATTTAGTATTTAGGAGGTGAAAAAGCATATATGAAGTTCATTTTGGCCTTTATACACTCATATTGATGTGTCTACAAATACGGTTCATTGATTGGGCTAGCAAGATAATACATACGTGACCTAATGACAAACATTTTGTACCTAAAAAGATATTTGAATATGAGATCAAAAATTATATTAGGTCTACCTCATCCTGAGTGTCATTAAATCCTCTGAAGGGTACTCAGATTACTTTCTCATGTAATTTTAGGAGCTGAAGGTTAGTCTCTACCCTCATGGTTATTTTTAATGCCATCTAAAGTTTGTTTTGTTTATACCTTAGGGATGGAAATATTATTTTAAGGGATGTATCTATACACCTATAAATTTTAACTCTAGGGCCTGATGGATCATGGATAGAGGCCATTCCAATATTTATACATCCATCTAGATGTGTCTGTAGAGACAGTTTGTTGATTAGGATAGCAATCTAAGAGATACGTGACCTACTAACCAACTTTTGGTCCCTAATGAGATATTTAGAGATGAGAGAAAATGTGTTGTAAATTATACCTATTATTGAGTGGACTATAATAGTTAGGGGGTTGTTATATGAATTGCATGTACAAATTTAAGATATAATGGTTTGTCTCGATCCCTCATAGTTCATTCCATTTTATACTTAGGGATGATAATATTATCTTAATCAATATATTTGAATAAATAATTTTTTGAATTAGGATCCTAATAGAGTGTAAACAGAGACCACTCCAACATTTATAAAAACATATAAACTTGTCCAAAGATATGGTTTCTTGATTGGGCTAATGAGTCAAGAAATGCATGACCTAATGACTAAATTTTTGTCCCTAAAGAGAGATTTGACTATGAGAGAAAACATGACACCATTGTTTACTCATTCTAAGTGGTATATAATCATCCTAAGGTTGCTTACAAGAATCACACATGCAGTTGTATGAGGTTATAGCTCTTATCTACCCCTCATAGTTCAAGTGCAATGCCTACCCAATTTTCATTTCATTTTCCACTTAAGGATAATAATATTTTCTTAAGGGATCTATTTGAATGCCTATAAATTTTGAATTTAGGGCCTAATGAAGCATTAATTAAGGTTAATCCAATATTCATATTTCCATTTAGATGTATCCAAAAATATGATTCATGTATTAGGATAATGAGTCAAAATATATGCAACCCATCGACTAACTTTTGGTCCTCGATGAGAGATTTAGCTACGATAGAAAAGGTGATACTATTTATCTCTCAACATGATGGAATATAATCCTTGAGGGGGTGTGTAGATGACTCACCCATGAACCTATAGTATTTTATAGTTCATCTCTACCCCTCACAGTTATCCTGCAATGTTTTTCCAATGTTCATTCCATTTTTCCACTTAAGGATAAGAAGTTTCTTTTAAGAGATGCATCTGTTTGATTATAAATTTTAATTATAGGTATTGATGGAGAATGGATAAAATTCATTCCAAAATTTATACACCCATACAGATGTATCCATAGATATGGTTTTTCAATTGGGATAGCAAGCTAAGAGATACATGACCTATCAACCAACTTTTGGTCTCTAAAGAAAGAACTATCTACGAGATAAAATGTGTCATTATTTATCCATCATCTTGAGTGGCACCAAATCATTCAAGGGGTGTTTATATGACTCACATATTCAAATATAGGATCTTATGATTCATATCTACTCTTTATGGTTCTCCTATAATTCCCAAATAAAGTTTATTATATTTTTACCCTCAAGGATGAGAAGATTCTCTTAAAGGATGCATTCTATTGCATGTAAATTTAAAATTTGTGAGGAAACAAAGCATGGATATGATTCATTCATATTTTTAAACACACATATGGATGCATTTGTTAATATAGTTCATAAATTGGAATAGTGATTTAAAAGATACATGTCATAGTGACCAACTTTTAGTACCTAAAGTGAGATTTCAATGCAAGAGAAAATGTGCTACCATGTCTACCTTGTATTGAGAGGCATAGAAACCTCCTAAGGTTAGTCATATGACTCACCCATACAAATTTATGAGAATATGGTTAATCTCTACCCCTCATGGTTATCCTAAAATACATGACAAAATTTCATTTCATTTTTCCACTTAGGGATGAGAATATTATCTTAAGGGATGCATCTAACCACCTAAAACTTGCAACTCTTCAGATAAATGGATCCTAGATAGAGTATAATAAAGTGATTATATTCCTATTTAGATGTGTCTATAGATATATTTCATTGATTGGGATAGTGAGCCAAGATAAATGAGACCCACTGACCAACTTTTCATCCCTAAAGTGAGATTTAGATATGAGAGAAATAGTGTCACCATTTCTACTTCATCTTTAGTGGCATAGAATCCTTCAAGGAATGCTCAAATGACTCACTCATGAAATAGTAGGATTTTATAGTTTGAATATGCCCCTCATCATTCCCCTATAACTCCCACCCAAAATTCATTATATTTTTCCACTTAGGGATGAGAATATTCTCTTAAGGGATGCATCCAACCACCTATAATTTTTAACTCTAGGGCCTGATGGAGCATGAACAAACTCTACTCCAATTTTTATATATTCACATGGATGCTTCCATAGAGATAGTTTGTCAATTAGGCTAGCAATCCAAGAGATATGTGACCCACTAACCAAATTTGGATTCCTAAAGAGAAATTTGGCTATGAGAGAATAAGTTTTGTTATTTTTCCCTCATCCTAAGTGGTATAGAATCCTATGGAGGGTGATTAGATGACTCAATCATGAAACTTTAGGAGCTAACAATTTGTCTCTACCCCTCATAGTTTTCCTATAATACCTGCCCATACTTCACTTCACTTTTACACTTATGGACAACAAGATTATGTTAAGGAATGTGTATAGTTTCCTAGAAATTTATACTTTAGGGCCCAATAGAGTGTAAAAAGAGGCCAATTTAGAGTCTATACACCCATCTAGATGTGTCTACAAGGATAGTTCATCAATTATTCTAGTGATCCAATAGATACATGACAAACTAACCAAATTTTGGTCCCTAATGAGATATTTAATTATGAGAGAAAAGGTGTCACCGTTACTCCCTCATCTTGAGTATCATAGAATCCTCTGGGGGGTGATCAAGTTATTGGCCCATGCAACTGTAGGAGCTAATGGTTTATCTCTAACATTCATAATTATCTAGTAATGCCTATACAAATTTTTATTAAGTTTTCCACTTAGAGACAATAATAATTTTAAAAGATGCATTTGGCAACTTTTAACTTTTGAATTCAATGTTCAGAGGCCACTCTAGTGTTCATATACCCATTTAGATGCATCCATAGAGATGGTTCATCGATTGGGCTAATTTTGTCCTTAATGAGAGATTTAGCTATGAGATAAAATATGTTTCCATTTATCCCTCATCTCTAGTGGCATAGAATCCTCCAAGGGGTGTTTAAAAAACTCACTAGTTCAACTATATGATCTAATGGTTTGTCTCTATCCCTCCTGATTATTATGTAATCCCTACCCAAATTTCATTCCATTTTTCCTCTTAAAATGATAAGACCTTATAGGATGTGTCTGTTTGACTAAATTTTTTTACTTTGGGAATCAATAGAGAATAGATAAAGGAAATTAAAATATTCATATGATAATTTAGATGTATATGTAAATATGATTCATCAATTAGGCTAGTGACCCAAGAGATACATGACCTACTGACTAACATTTGGGCCTTAAAGAGATATTTGGCTATGAGAGAATTTTTTTTTAATTTCTTCCATGTCTCGAGCAATAAATAATCCCATGGAAATGCTCAAATGAACTACCCATGTAAATTTATGAGCTATTTATTTTTCTCTACCATTCACAGTTATCCTACAATGCTTGCCCAAAGTTTCTTCCATTTTCCACTTGAAGATGAGAGTATTCTCTTAAGGGATGCATCTAGTCACCTAAAAATTTCAACTTTGGGGCCTAAAAAATCATAGTCAAAGGCCAATCATATGTTTATATGCCCATCTAGACATGTTTGTGAATTTTTTGATTGGGCTAGCAATATAAGAGACACACAACCTACTGACCAACTTTTGGTCCCTAAAGAGAGATTTGGTTACAAGATAAAACATGCCACATTTTCTTCCTCATCTCAAGTGGCACATAATATTTTAGGGGTGCTTTGATGACTTTCCCATGTAACTATATTAAATTATGGTGCATATATACCCCTTATGGTTCTCATGCAATGCCTACTCAAAGTTCATTCAATTTTCCCACGTAAGGATGAGAAGTTTCTCTTAAGAGATACTACCAATCACGTGCAACATTCAACTCCAGGCCCTGATGAATTATAGATGAAGGTTATTTCAATGTTTATATGCCCATATGGACATGTTCATCAAGATAGTTCATTGATTGGGCTAGTGATCCAAGATATACACAACCCACTGAACAACTTTGGGTCCCAGAAGAGAGATTTAACTACAAGAGAAAACATGTCACCATTTATTCCTCATCCTAAGTGGCACACAATACTTTAGGGGGTGTTTATATGACTTTCGTATGAAATTGTATGAGTTTATGGTTCATCTCTACCCCTCATGGCTATCATAAAATGCATATTCAATCTAGTTAGATAGACAAAAAAGTTGGGTTGGTAGATAGTTTTGATTGTAGGAGAGCATGCTAATAACAATTTCATTTTAGATGAGAGAGAGAGGAGGAAATAGAGATCCAAATTCCCATAATATTGATGCACATTAATGAAATACTCATTTTTTATCTATAATTCTTTGAGTGTAGGACCTTTCCCAACATTTTCCATGGAAATGTAGTGATTATATTTTTGATAATATTTAATGAAATCTACCCATATATTTTACACTATTGTAAAATGGAATATTTGTTGAATTTTCCTCAAACTATGTCCTTAAAATAAAATTTATATGTTTTAAATTTTTGTAATACTAGCCAAATAATGGTTTCATTATGTAATTATTTTGAGTTGTGTTTTCTATTTTATGTGTTTTTTTTGTTTGCTTTGTATGAGTTGTTATATTTTATATTTTAGTTATCTTATTTAGTTTATGTAAGTTCCTAAAAGGTTTTATTAATGCGGACCTTATATTTTATATATTTGGGAACTATGAATATTAATTTTATATTGCACGGATTAAGTCCTTAGCAAACACATAATTTCCACTATGTGTTGGCATATCAGACCTTTTAGGTCACTCACCCAAAGTGAGTTATTGATTAATTGTAACCTTTTGATTGGGAATACACATAAAATTTTACATCACATGTAGATGAATTAGGCATTATAAAGTAAGATAATGCTAAGAAACCATCACATTTATCAATAATAATAACACATATATACACAACAAAATAATTCATTATGCTCATCATCACATTAGTACATCAATTTCATGAAAGTTATACATTAGAATTATATGTTCATTTACACAAAAATGCTTGAAAAATTCTTAATTTATGAATAATTTAAATAAGGATAACATGTATGTAACAATAACAAATTAATAATAATAATAATAATAATAATAATAATAATAATAATAATAATAATAATAATAATAATAATAATAATAATAATAACAACAACAACAACAACATATAAGAAGTAAATATGTATACATAAATTATATCAGTATATGATTCACATAGATATGTCAAATAATGTTTATGTGTATCCTAATTATGACATAATGACACCAAAAATGAGCTATATTGGGATACAATCTAGATAATATACATATAAAAAATGTGCCATAGATGAATATAAAGTGGGCCATATTGGAAGACAAAATAGATTGTGCCTAAAACTATCTTTAGCACAATAACTATCTCTCTTGTTGCTCATTTCCTCCAAATAAATTATGCATTGTCACCATAGATGTAGAACTGAGGGTATTGGATGAATACGGATAAAATATCTTATAATCATGTGAAGGACCAAATGTATTTACCACAACCTCATAAAAATGTTACCTAAATAAAATAAATAGAAAATTTAATGCATTAAAATGATATATGGAAAATGATAGATTTGCCAAGAATAAAATTTTGCAACAAGATGATTTGGACTCACCACATGCCACCTAAATGGATACCTAGGGCTGTATGAACTTGAATATATATGAGATGGATAGTCTTATATATCATACATATAGGGTTAGATCTAGATGTGCTCTAGTAAAAAAACAATTTTACTATGTGTTCTCATTAGTCTTTATCTTTGAATTAAGGGTTGTTGAGGAGATACTAGATATTTGGATGAAATTAAAATGTTAGTCATAGGCTATTGTGATCCATGCAAGGCACCCATAACATCTCTCACTATCTATAAAACCAACAAATGAAAGAAGTCAATTATGAATCAAATAAAACTAAACCTATTTTAAGATAAATCTAAATTATTCCCTTTGAACATAAAGAGAGAGGGATATAAAGATAGAAAAATAGTAATAATGAGATGGGTGAGAAAGAGTGAGATGAAGATAGATAGATAGATAGATAGATAGATAGATAGATAGATAGATAGATAGATAGATAGATAAATATAATTTAATTTTTTCAATCTTTTTCTCCCTCTCTCTTCCTATGTTTATATATCTCACAAGAGGATGGGAAGGTCAAGAAACAAAACATACTAAAACTATGGTGTATAAAAAATATTCAAACAATATAGAAAATTGAGAATTTAATTTCCCAACCTGAGTGCAGGGCACTATAGTGATAATCAAAACATCAACAATAGAATCTAAACTAGTTGGAGTACCTAAAATATCAGTGATCATCTATACAATCAACAAATGAAAGAAGTAAAATATTAGTTAATTATGTAAACATATACTAGAATATAAATTTAATATTCTTTTACATACATATATAAACTATAATTAATAAAACTTGTTTGTCAAATAATATGGTGAATCATATAAGTCTTGCTTAATTAGTTGTGTGTTAATGGGAGGTGGTGAAGGAACTATAAATGGAATATATTTTAGCATACTATTGTTCTGAGGTGATGAAGTAACTAAAGATGGCATATACTCTAGTGTGTTGGTATCCTAAGGTGCTGAAGAAATTACACATGGAACATATTTCTATATACTAGTGTGTAGACGTGTTGAATTAATTGTAGATGGAATATATTATTGCATACCAATGTGTTGTAACAATGTCTATCTAGTACACACAAGTGTGCCTATTATATTTTAAAATGTAGCTCATGTATGTCTAACCTAAACATGTGGTCCATTACACTTCCTCTAACATGATGTGAAATGATGTACATAAACTATAGGATGGCTACTAGCTATGCCACCACATGAAGCACCACTATTAGGAATGACACTACTAGATGTACCACCACTTGTATCATATGTATAAATCCTCAACATATGCATCCCATGGTCAATCATAACCTATGTGATACTACTAAATACATCATGGGTGTCCATTTGTGTACTAAGATGCAATATTTTGGGGATAGAAGTATGTGTTATTATCTTTCTATTTCTCTATTGGCATTTTTGGCAGTTTTGGTCCCACTTGGAACTAGGTATATCAAATGAGGAACCACCACCCCTATCTTGGGATGCCTTCATGTCAAAATAATTTATGATTTATTATAGAATAAACACATAGTAAAGTTTTATCAAAAAATATAATGGAACCTCATTATTATTACAAGGAATCTTATCTAACAACATCCACCACCTATACCAAAAGCTATTTTTAATCTCCACATGAGCACACCAATCAATGTTAATGTGTTTGTGACCCATTGGTGGTGGTTCAGTGGTTCCATGATTAAGAAAAAAAAGTGCACTCTTATTATTGTGTTATATTCTTTTAATGTCCTCAAATGATAATTTAACAGAATAATATTCTTTAAATACCTCTCTTTGATGTAACATTGTATCAAGTTTGAACGTGACATTTCCCACTACATTGTAAATGGCCTCCAATATATTAACAATTAAATTATGTACACTATGACTTGAAGAGTCACACAAACTATCAAAAATAATTTTAAATTATTTTTACTTTAAATTATATTGTTCATATAATACAACTTCTTATTCTACAAAGTTAAAATTCTTAAGGTTTTCATCAGAGTTTTTTTGGAGGTTTTCTTCAAGAAATGGTTCCATTGAATCAAGTATCTAAATTTATAAAAATAAAAATAAAAATTTGCATTAGGTCTAGTTGAAGGTTTTCATGAGATATGAAATTTTAATTTGAAAACCCTCTTACCTTGTCATTATTATTAAAAATACATCACAAAAAATACATTGTAAACCCTAAATTTGCTTTATGGGGAGAAAAAAGCTTACTTGAGACTGTGATGAAAGTTTATAACCTTAGTGGGGATGCAAGGAGATAAAAAGCACACAAGCCCTTTTTTAATCCAAAATATGAGATCAATAGGTAAAAAAAAATGAAACATGTGTTTTATGAATAAAGTTCTATTTTTTATATTTAAAAGGGATATACCCTTTTTGACAAGTTGTAGGACCTTTTAGGCCCCACAAAAGTGATACACCATTTTTGGGGCCCAAAATGGTGTACACCCTTTACTCCATAAAGGGTTTATGCCCTTTGTGGGGATATAAGGGACATATGCACTTTAGGCTCATTAAAATGCATTTTACATTAGCTTTGGGACTTTTTAAATAGGGTGTACATCATTTTGAAAATATTGTACGAGCTTTGAAAAAAATGATATGTGTTTCTAATAATGTCATGTTTTTTGTCTCCTAACTTTGTGCATCTACCCAAAGATGGAATCCTCATGCAACTCATATAAATGTGAGATAATATGCCTATAGATTGTAATATTAAAAACTTGATTAACATAATAATAAAAAAATATCAAACCCCTCAAAACCAAGGAAATGCTACTTCTAGTGATCCTAATGACCAAAACAAAGAAAATCTAGAATCCACTAGTCAAAACCACAATCCCAATGTCTCTCGTATCAACATTATAAAAGGAAAATCAGTTATAGCACATTAATATCCTCAAGTTAAAAATCATGTCATGTTTGACCAACTCCAAAATATAAGTCAAATGTTGGTAAACTTAGCCTCCCATATAAGTCCTTTAATATCCAAACCTTTAGTGCATAATCAACAATCCAATACTAATCAGGACCTTGAGCCACCTAAACCCAACTATATCCTACCCCCATCAATTCCACTCAAGGTCACATAATTTACCCCTGAATGTAAAGATATGAAGGATGATCTCAAAGGAATATAAGAAGGAATCCACTATTATAACAAAAAATATTGATTTGAGGAGTTTTGTCAGTATCTTTTTGATAGATAAATGTTACAACTACTATTTCCACCTTACTTTAAACCAACCAAGTTTTAAAAATATAAGGGAAAGGGTGATCTAGATAATATGTTAAATAATTCTTTATGTCTTTCCAAGAGGTTATGTACACTAATAATTAATTAATCATATTATTCCCTCAAAGTCTTGGGGGAAATCCTTGAAATGGTTCTTACATCTTCCTAAAGGATCCATCAAAACCTTTTCAAATATATCCAAAGTATTTTTAAAATGTTTATCTTAAAATGTTGAAACATGAACTTAAAATTATGGACTTGTGTAATGCCAAATAAAGGAATGGATAAATTTTCTATTCAAATTTGTAAAAGTGGAAAAGCTTAGATAACAGGTTCCCTTGGTCAATCCCTAAAAAGTAATTAGTTAGTATCTTTATTTCCAACCTTAATAAAGAAATGGCCTTTCATATACAAGTTATTGTGCTACTACCTTTGACAAAATCATTGAAAAATGAGTTCAAATTGAGAAATCCCTTTCCACTAAAGGATTGGTGAAACTTTTACATAAGGATCATCAAAATCAAATATAGTTAGTTAATTCCAAGTTATTTAGAAAAAAAAATGTTGTTGGAGATGAATTTACTGATTCAAAACACATTCAGACGGTATAAAGTACTTCCAACATTACCATTCATAGGGGGAATCCCAAACATAAAATCAAAATAAATCACTATACACCTCAAGAAGAATCATTAGAAGTTATCTTTCATAAATTGGTCGCCACAAACATGATTGTTTTTCTAAAACCCAATCCCTTTGATGAAAGAAAACCAAAACCCACATGGTATAAAGACAATGAGTATTGTGAGTTTCAAAAAATTAAAGGATATTCAACCAATCAATGCATGAATTTGAAAAATTACATTCAATATTTGATTGAAGTCAAATGATATTCAACCAATCGATGTATACTTTTAAAAAATTACATTCATGATTTGATTGATAGAGGATATATTGAACTTGAAGGAGATACATCTACATCAAAAAATTAACAATTGGGGATATACAAATACCACTTTCCAAAACATGGTCAAGCTCTTCCACAACCAAATCAAGGTCAAAGCATCTACATATATAATGTCGATTATAAAAAAGTTTCCCATTCCTATGATGTAGTTTTTGAACATATTAAACATATAGACAATTGGGTTACAACCATTTAATTCAAATACCTAGATTGTGTTGACATAACTAGGAACAATAAAATATTTATCCAAAGGCCTTTTCTGCTTATTGTTTAAGGAAAATACAACCTTATCAAATAGATTAAGAAAACTCCTACCCAAATATCAGTCCTAGATCTTCTCAAAACATTCACTATTCATAAGGATGTCTTGTATATATTCCTTCAAGAGTAAAGAGTCTCGAATGACATTGATGTATCATAATTCCAAGTAGTCTTGGACACCTGTCTTTGACTCATCAACTCATCTTTGAACAACACAACATGAATACCATTAGCACATCACATAATCTCTCATTTGTATATCAAGACCTTCATCACCAAACATAAAGTGCAAAGGGTGCTTGTAAACAAGGGATTTAACTTGACTATCTACACCTTGACATTAATCAATAATATTGGTTTCTATAGAGATGTATTGGATCCACATACCATCACCATCAAAGCATATGATAATACTTAAAGAGAATCAATGAGTATTACATATCTTCCTATCATGGTTGGGCTTGTCATGTAGCAAACCTTGCTCCATGTCATTAATCTTGACCTCCCTTAAAACATCCTTCTTGGTCAACCATAGATTAATGTTATATAACCTATCTTATCCACCTTACATCAATGTATCAAATTTATACATCCAGGCATGAAAATGACTATCCTTAGTGTTCCTCAACTTTCTAATATTACAAAGTGTTGGAGGAATGATACCATAATCTAATTATTATCCCATCACCAAAAATGCCTTTGAAATAAATCAATCCATAGTATTATAACCAATAAAGCCTTCATCCTATATACATTTAGATAACCTCCCATATACTTCCAAAACCCCACCTTCTAAATCCCATTTAAAAATCCTTGATAAAGGCTGTGGAGAATATGAAATCCAAGATGCATTCCATGTGGCTAGACTCCCCATTTATCCTTGAATCCATGACATGCCCAACATGAATAAGAAGACATAATAGATATCATATCAGTTTAGCACAACTAATTTTTCAAATCAAGTGTCTTAAATGAAAAAATTGAAAGCTTCAATGACTCTTGGCTAAATGATGATGGAAAACAAGTTTGTTTTAAAATTAATGACTATCATATAGCAAAAAAGATGTGTCAAGTCATGAACTATAAATAAAAGTACTAGGCCTTCATGAATAAGGGATTTAAAAACCTATGAATGTTTGTAAAAATAAATAATTTGAAAACATCAAATATAAAACCCTAATAATCACTATGAGGCTGTTAGTGACACTTCCACAATCTTTAAGGAAGCTTCTTCTGACATTGAAACAAGTTCCTCTCACAGTCTCTATAAATATCTATCCACCACTAATATTTTCAATGACATCATTATCCTCACCATTAACCTTGACCTCTAATACCATGTACTCATATACTAGGATCGAAAATATCACATACTAATTGTATTCTTTCAAAAATGATGAAGCTATTATATAATTCATGAGACTTCAAAATGGTATCTTGATATAGGACCATGAAAATGGATTTAAAATCAAACTGGATGTGTCAACATATTTTTGGGATCAAGAATAATTCCTTAGTGAAAATAAATCTTAAAATAAAAAAAGAAACAAAATGCTAAAAACTTGAAGTTCCTTGATGAAAACCTCTTTGAGGCACTATCAAACCAAAAAATCAAATCAAGAGAATAAAGATGAGTCTATTGGTGAAATCCTTTATGAGACACTAAAACTTAAGGAACTCAACCTTCTCCTTACATTGAAAAAATTATAGGATAACTCTAAATCACATGTTAAGGTAAATATTTATGTCAACATTATAACATAGGAGATTCCTAAGATTATTAAACTTGAAGCTACTCTTAGCCTTAAGGAACATACAAATGTTTTCACCCTCTAAATAGAATTTTTAGATGTATTTACTTGGTCATATGTGTATATGCCAAGATTGGATCCATCCCTTGTGGTGCACCACCTTATTTTACATCAAGATGTTAAACTAATCAAATAAAACTAAGAAATATACATCCCAATACTTCCTTTCTCAAGAATAACTGTAAAATCTCTTATATGTTGGGTTTATAAAACTAATCAAACACTCTAAATGGATATCTAACATCATTACCTTCATAAAGAAATTAAAAGGTATCTAAGTGTACATAATAAAGTATGTCCAAAAGATTATTTTAATTTACTCAATATTTACATCATGATTGATTAGATAATAGGTCATGAAATGTCCACTCTCATGGATGATTTTTTAGGATATAATCAAATTTAAATTTCATTGAAGATCAAAATAAAATAACATTCACTACACCTTGGGGAAATTTTTGTAACCAAGTCATGTCTTTTGGATTGAAAAAATTGGATGTAAATTATAAAAGAGCCATTAGTATTATATTACATTATATGATTCATGATATCATTGAGGATTACATGGGTGAAATATTTGATAAATTAAAAATTAGAGAAGAACATCCTGCCATTTTACCAAGAATTTTTAAGACTGAGAGAATACAAGGTTCCCCTGAATCCTAAAAAGTGTGTCTTTAGTGTTACATCAGGGAAATTGTTGGGATTTATCATATCTAAAATAGGTATTGAAGTCAATCCAATATAATTGAAAATAAATAATATAAATTAATATTACTCAAATCCTCAAACAACTACATAGTTTACATGGAGAAATACAAGCAATTAAAAGATTCATCTCATAGTTTACAAATAAATTTCAACCATTCATGCATATATTAAAAAAAGACACTATATTTCATGGAATTAATATTTTCAACATGATTTTGATAATTTTAATAGTATCTTTAAAATCCACCATTGTTAGTTACACCTACTTCGAGGGAGCCTATGCTACTTTACATCTCATCAACATAATTTTCTTTGGGAACCCTTTTGGCTCAACATGATGTTCAAGGAAAAAATAGTTGTTTATTATCTAAGCCAAAATTTGGTAGCATTTGAACTAAATTACACCTAAATTGAGAAGGCATGTATGGACATTTTTTTTGCTTCTAAAAAATTATGACATTATATGCTCAACAACAAATCCAAACTTGTTTCTAAAGTTGATCCTCTAAATTATCTTATGTCAAAATCAACTCTCAAAGGTAGAATGAAAAAATGGGAAAGTTTCTTAGTGAGTTCAACATCGATTAAGTAAATAAAAAATATATAAAGGGATAAGTATTTACAGATCATCTAGAAAAATCACAACTATCAGAAAAATAACCTTTGATCATTTGATTTCTAGAAGAATAAATTTTATCTCTTGATGTGTCATTTGAATGGAAATTTTACTTTGATGGATCCTTCACCACTCGTGGCATAGAGGCATGAATTTTATTACTTATGCTACAAGGTGAAATCATTACCAAAGGATTAATAATTGGGTTTACTTACACCAATAACATCTCTAAGCATGAATTACTCATTTATGGCCTTAAAATAGTAATACAGTGGAACATTTAGAATTTGTCAGTCTATGTTGACTCTCAAATCATCATTAAATAAGTCAATGATGAGAACTATACCAAAGATGAAAAACTCATCCTTTATAAAATAATTATTGATAACTTAAATCAATACTTTGAGTATATCAAATTTGAAAAAGCATCTTGTGCAAGTAATAAATTTTTATATGCCATAGAAACCATTGGTTATCTCCATGATATGCTAAAATATACCTAAAAATGTAGGTTTTCAATTGAATAACTAATGATTATAGCATATGATTTCCCATAATATTAAATAGTGTTTGATATTTTTGGTCCCAATTCCCCTTGGTATCGTAATATTTACACTTACCTCCATAACCACATCTTCCCTCTTATTATTTCATGAAATCAAAGAAAATAGTTTATCCAACATGCCTCTTGATCCATCCTCCTTAGCAGAACCATCTATCATAGGTTTTATGACTATACCCTATTAATATGTTTAAATTTTAAAGAATCCAACTTAGAAATCAAGGAAGTTCATGATGAAATATATGGATCACACACTAGTGACATGATCTTAACAAAGACACTACTTATAATAGGATACTATTAGCCTACCATGGAAAATGACCTTTGTTAGTATGTAAAAAAATGTATAGAGTGTCAGAAACATGGAGATTCCATCCATGCATTTTCCTAAGCATTGCAACCATTCACAACTCTGTGGCCCTTCTCTACATGGGGGATCAATCTCATTGGTAAGATTAATCCCTCCTCCTCTAATGGCCACAAAAAAATCATCACAACCACTGAGTACTTTACAAAATGGGTATAATCCATCCCCATCACATACATAATTGGAAAAAAAATATCCAAATTCATCTTTAATCACCTCATTTATCATTATGGTATCATTTTAGCCATATTTAATGACAATGGTAATTCATTCAATAACAAATAATTTAAATCCATCTATGATAAATTACATATCAACCATAAGTGGTCCACACCCTATTACCCCAAATTTAATATCCAAGATGATGTGCTCAACCAAAATCTCACCAAAATCCTCAAAATGATTTTCAATAACATTGATCAAGATTGACATGTACATATTTATCCTAACTTAGGGGCTTACCATACCAATTTTTGCACACCCACAAGGGTAACACCCTATTCCTTTATCTTTGGAGATGAATCCATCTTACCCATTAAGATCTAACTAACCTCTTTGTGTATCCTCCTACAATATCTTATCAATGATAGGGAATATAGAGTTGTGTGACTTCATGAGTTATATCTTCTTGATGAAAATGGCTCAATGTACTAGATTATTTGAATTAATATCACAATAAACTATAAATGAGATAAAACAACTATATCAAATCTATAGAGTTTGAAATTGGTGACCTCATCCTTAAATAAAATAAAATAAATGTAAATAAGGACCATGAAAAGAAAGGCTTTAAGCCAAATTGGTTATGTCCCTATGTTTTCATCACCAAATTTGAGCTAGGAGCATATAATTTATCTACTCAATATGGACAAGAGCTTGATTAACATACAAATATCATGTATCTCAAACAATTCCATAATTGAAGGTTTTGATGTTGTCAAAAAAATAAATAAATAAAAAGTTACAAAAAAATAAAAAACAAAACCAAAAAAATAAAAAAATCAAACAAAGGTAAAAACCATAGGCAAGTACCAAGACAAAAGCTATTTTTTGACATCATGTGTAACTCTATTATCTACAAGTACCCTATAGTTGGGGGCAAGCCCACACTATTCAACCCTAGACATCTTAAACCATCCCCATTACCATACCATCATGTCCATCCTTTTTCTCACTTTTTACATTGATAAGGACATGGAAAAAGTCTTAATACATGTTTTATAAATATCTTGATATATCATATCATCTTCAAATTACACTTCAACACAATATCAGATTGGCACATGGATGATTGGGCACATGATTATTATGAAATGTGGTACTTAGATATCCCATCCTAAATCCCTCAAGCTTTACATTCACTACCACCTCCATCCCTAATTATATAAATAGTTTTCCCTTTGTATGTAGCCTCATTGTTAGTCAAAAACCCCAAAAAACCAAAAAATAGAGAAGTCAAAGACCCAAAACCATTTATCTTTTCCTTAGTCTCATTAAAATACTTATTCAAATTTGTTGTCCCCAAAAATAGACTTCTCATTTTTGAGGAGTCTATTTGTGAACTATTTTGGTTCAACAGACCAAAATGATCTCTTCCCTTCTTGAAATTTGTTCTGAGCATTCAAATTCCTCATTTTTCAATCTTATCAGAAAATCTATAGACTCTACAGGCTTGAATCTATGGACTCTGCAGGCTTGAATCTATGAACTCTGTAGGCTTGAATCTACAGACTCTGCAGGCTAGAATCTATGGACTTTGCAGGAAAAGTTCTACGGGCTTCACAGGTTGATTTCTATAGACTCTAAAAGAAAGAAGCATGCTCTCAATAATAAGGTTCAACTAAAAGAGTTCATCGGTGAGCTTCTAAGTAAGCATTGAACCATTGAACCTTGAACCATTTTGGTTCAACGGGTTCAAAGGTTCAACATCAGCAACAAGAGTTAAGCGCATTTGTCAAGGTTCAAAGTTCAACTGCTTCAAGGTTCAATGACTAAATGGTTTAACACGTTTGGTTCAAAAAGATCAAAAGGACTTAGCCAAATAAAAAGAATGAACTGATTGAACCATTGAACCTTGAACCAAAGTTGGTTCAATCGGTTGGTTCAAGCGACAGGTTCAAAGGTTCAACCAGTGTGATGAAGATCAAAGAGCTTAGAAAGAACAAGGAAGTGATGGACTAATGGTTCAGTAGGTTCAAAGGCCTCTTTAGGCAGGTTCAATCAAAAGAACAAGTTTTTGACACTTAGTCATTTTTAGGAAATGAACTGATTGAATAGTTGAACCATTGAACCACTTTGGTTCAAAGGTTCAACAGGTTTAAGGTTCAAGGTTCAATGGGTTCAATGAGGCTTGTTTCAAAGAATCTTGGTTCAAGTGGTCAATAGAAACAAGGGAATGAACCATTGAACTGTTGAACCAAAGTTGGTTCAATCGGTCGGTTCAAAGCGACAAGTTCAAAGGAGTGCCCTAAGAGTCAAAGACACAAGTGCCCTTGCAGAGGGAATTTTTGGCAAAAGTGACTAAGGAAACAAAAATCTGATAGAATGTAGTGGATTCTACCACGTGTCACAATTCGAGATTCACATAAAATCGACTAAGGCAAATTTCTAAGGGGCAAACAACCTTTTCAGAGGACACTCAGAAGCTGAAGTGAACCATTGCAAAAACGTAAAAGGCTAATTTGGAGCTCAAACAGCCCTTGTGGAGAGCAGAAAGGGGGCAAATGGACCAATTCGAAGGCCAAAAGAGCAAAGGGATTTCCTTCAAAAAAATTCTCTCGACAAAATAGACAACGTGAATTCCTTCAGGAAAATGAACAAGGCAAAGGACAAAGCGAAATCCTCCAAACAATTTGTCTGAAGGAATTCACCCAAAAAACAAAGCAAACCCTGATGGAAAGACAAGGCAAGGAAGACTTTCTTTGGACAAATTGCTTGAAGGAATTCCTTTGGACATTTAGTCTGAAGGAAATAAAGGATAAAGCTCGCAAGAAGAAAGAAGCTCGAAGGCCATCCAAAGACCACCCGAAGGGCAGATACCCTTGCGGGAGTTTCTTCTTGACCCAAAGTGGACCATTTCTCAAGGCCCCAAAGGGCAGGTACCCTCTGAGAAAGATCAAATGACAAAGCTAAAGGAATTGTCGAGGAAAGTGACATGCCCATGGATGTCAAAGTCACAACAATGAAATAACTGTTGATCCTTGCAGGTTTAAGCACAGACCCGAATGCATTCAAAGGCTTTAGTGACAAGTTCAAAGGGAGAACCATTAAGAAGAGTGTAAAGAGCAGGAATGAGAAAAAACATTTGTGCATTAGATATGTTTCTAAAAGTAGACCGCCAGGTGGATATTGAAAGATGAAAACTTTCAATAGCGTGACCCATTTCTCTGCATTGAGAAAAGCAAATGGGTAAATGCCCCTAAATTCCAGCATGTCTTCTTAACAAAATTCAATGTAACATGATGTGTT
Organism: Torreya grandis; assembly: GCA_037957365.1. Taxonomy (NCBI): domain Eukaryota; kingdom Viridiplantae; phylum Streptophyta; class Pinopsida; order Cupressales; family Taxaceae; genus Torreya; species Torreya grandis. The sequence goes on from JARHVA010000602.1 coordinate 4,470,844, forward strand.
ACTATTCCCGAGTCCTTCTTGAAGATGCTATATAAGGGACTCTTTTTTTGTTGGAGAGATCTCTCTCTCGGATTATCAAAAACAAAACTCTGCCCAAATTGAAAGGCATTACTGAGACTTTGAGCTCAGATTGTTGATCATATTTTGTTATTAGAATAAGAAAGCAAGTGAATTTTCAGACTTTGTGCTATGATATCTTTGTTGTTAGGGAAACTATTCTTATGTCTTTTTCCTTAATATATTTTTTGTTCTTTTAATTCAATAAGTAGAATTAGTGAAAATAGTCAGGAAGGTGTCCTGAAGCCAACTGTGGAGAGACTTTGTACCCCCACAATTGCATTTAGTGTGTTTTCTTTTTATTTCTGTGTAAATGACTTTGGGATGACTTTGTGCCCTCATTGTCCTTCGTATCTCACTCTTGCATAATTGAGGTGAAGAATTTATGCTACATCTCAATCTGTTGGTTACTACTTCCTTGGTTACATTTTGCAATTACTACCAGAAGAATTCTTGTGGTTTGCTGAATAGTACTTTTGAAAGAAGAGTGCTTTCTGTCATTTCCCTTGAGATTTTCCCTTTGATTTGCATGCATCATCTCTAAAGAAAGAGAGATGGATGGTTTGTTCTACCCTTGAGTATTATTATATATATATATATATATATATATATATATATATATATATATATATATATATATATATGGAACCTCCCCTTGATGAGAGGAGAGATTAGTCCCCTTTTGATGTGGCAAACCTACACATTTGGATGACCAATATTCCTAATTTGGATGATAAGACCTATTTTGTTTATCAATACGTTGATTGACAAAATATTCAACCAATAGTTTCTGGTGACTCTGTTGGGGATATAGTTATGTGCATTCTAAAACCCCAAGTTTCAAATTGAATCAATTTCTACCATTATCCATTATAGACTCCATTCCATTTCTATGTCTTAATCATTATCATTATAACCTTACCATTCACCTCCACACTAACTGGGAAAGAACCCATAGTTTTAAGCCTCAAGCTTCAAACTAAAGCAAGGTCAATTCTTTTCCATTCTTGTTTCACAATCTGGAAAATTCAAGGTATACATGAAGCCAAAGGGCTAAAGGTGTTGTTGAATCTGTATTCGAGTTAGTATAACAAAGTAATTTTGATCTGTTTCCTTCACCATCTCACCTTCAATGAACCAAGACCTTTCCTCCTACTAAATTCAGATCTCCATTGCCAAATGAAGTATCTGCTTCTATTGTTGATAAAGCTTTGCCAATAATTACCCCTTTGAGATTTATTATTCCTCATTTTAATAGTCATATAATGGCAGCTCAAGGCCCATGGGGTAATTCTTTTGGTCCTCTCAATCTTACTCCACCTCTACATGAGCTTCCATGTAGTTCAAGGAAGAATTTCCCCAAATTCTATGGTGATGGGAAAGTTCATTCTGATAAACTCTTTGCAACCTTTAGCATAGCCTATGGCGTAATTGGAGTAGAATTTAAAGATGTAGCAGTCAGGCTATTTGTAGAAACATTACAAGGTGCTACTGCAGATTGGTTTTATCATCTACAGGCTCAGTTAGTAACTGATTGGAATACCCTCAAGGCTAAGTTTGAAGCTAGATTCAAACCTGCAGAAGATGCACATGCACTTCTGGCTCAACTTACACAGATGAAGAAAGAACCTCATGAACAAATGAGGGACTTCATAGCCAATTTTGACAAAATGAGTAATAGAATTCTTGTAATTGCTCGACCTACAGCTGAGAATCTCAAATGCTTCTTCATTAATTCTCAGTTACTTGAAGTAAGTTTTCTTTTGAGACGTGCTGGTCAAATAGATCTTGTTGCAGCTCAACATTTGGCCACTGAGGTAGAAGATGATCTCATCTTAGTAGGGAAGATAAGAAGATATCCAAATAAAAATAGACCCTCATCATCTTTTGAATATTCATCTACAGGCACCACAAATCCAATGGTGCAGAAGTTGGTGAATGAGTTGCTTGCTCTCAAAAATAAAATGGTGCAAGGAATATCTTCTGCTCCTTCATATAGAGATATGCCAAGAAGGACATTTCCAAATCAGTCATATTAGGGCAATGTTGCCAGGAATCAAGGAAAAAAAATCATCTTCCTCCCCCACAAGGGAAACTTGCCCTGGAAGCTCCTCCAACCAATTCAGCAATGGGATATCTTGAATCAGAATCAGATTTCTCTTTCTAGCCTGAATTGAATCAAGAAAATGACACTAATCTCCTTATAGAAAATCAAGAAGAATCAGCTGGTGACTCCCACATTGGTTTCCTAAACTACCAGGATGAACCCAAAAGCAAAGGAGAAGTTTTTGATGGATCATATGTAGTGTTTTCCAGGTCTAAGAACCAATTAGTATAACAAGCTAATAAAGGGAAGACAAAGGAGCAACCTCAACCAACAATTACAATTGCTAAGTGTGGAACCACTCTGCCTTTCCAGTCAAAAGATCTGGTGATCACCCAAAAGGTAAATACATCAATTTCACCTTCACCTTCTACTTCAATTTTGTAAACCAGCCCTCCTCCTATCCCTTCTAAAACTCAAAAAATTGAAATACCTTCCTCTGTTCCTAATCTAATTCAGCCATTTGACATAATTGATCATGTAAGAAAGACCAAAATATAAATCTCTGAATTTGAATATTTGCATTCCAATCCTGATCAATTAGATAAATTAGTCTAATGTGTTAAGAACCAAACCATCCCTATAGGACAAGAAGCTAAAAAGGTAACTCTTGATTCCCTGAAGAACATGCCCATTCCAAATAATCTTGTCATCACTCCTCTAGCTACTCTTAGGAAAATAGAACCTTTCTATGTTTCCCTGTTAATAAATGGTTACAAGCTAAGTAATTATATTATAGACTTAAGCACATCTGAAAACATCATGCTTGCTAAAGTAGCTGAATCTCTTGGCCTCACACTCACCAAGACATTTAGAAGATGTTTCCCCATGGAAAACAAGCAAGTACCATTGCTGGGGTAAATCAAAGATGCCCAATTTGCATTTGCAACCTTTCCAGACAAGAGAATCAAGATGACTATCCTAGTGGCTAACGTCCCAGCATCCTATGGCATTTTGCTTGGATGAAATTTCTACAAGGACATGGGAGGAGAAATAAGCATGGACCTATCTTAGGCAAGAATCCTTGTCAAAGGCGTAATGAAGATATTGCTCCTTGAAAAGGAGGAAAATATGTGGTCACCCAAACATCAGCCCTTGAAGATCAAATTCTTTTTGAATCCTCAGGTACGCGTAACTACTTTCTATCTATAGATGATCCAAAAATCAAAAGTTTTGGTTGATAAATATCTCAATAACATATAAATAACACAGTAACAATGAATTCTCTGAGAAGAGATGTAGTATTACTCAATATCGCAATACAAATATATGCTTATCTCTAGGAAGAGATGTCTGTCTTCACATTTTGAGATAACTCTTATTTTATACACAATTTGAAAGCATGGGGAGGATGTGGAAGGTCACCAATCTTGAGGGAGATGAAGTGGTTCAACTTCCAATATTTAAAACAATACAAAATTCAAGGAATTACTATTTTTAAAAACTTACTATTTTTAGACTGCACTACTAAAATTGAAATTTGAGGCACTTCTATTGGGTTTTAAAGGGTCAAAATTCATTGAGCAGATATCTATGCCATTTCATAACGTTCTTCTCACTCTTAGCTTTCCAACGGTTCAAATGGAGAGTCAATTGGAGCTACGGTGCAAAAGTTATGGCTCCCAGAAGTTTTGTCATCAATTGGGGTGAAACAATCACCCAAATTGTCGCCTAAATTGGTGCCTAGATCAATATATGAAGTGCATGAAACATCTGATAAAATTATTGAAAGTGTAAACCTAGAATTTAGTTCAACTAGAATAGCAGAAGAACTAGTAGGTTGCAATATAAATGAAGAAGGATCCTCCCTCTCTAATGAAGGAAAGTCTAAAGAAAAATTAGTATCTGATGAGGTATGGACTCTCGAATTTGATGGTAGTTGCTCCTCTACTATTTTGGGAGCCAAGATTGTGTTGATATCTCCTCAAGGAGATATGTTTTCTTCATCTTACAAATTACAATTTAGTAACACTAATAATACAACTGAATATGAATCTCTATTGCTTGGATTGAAGGCTGCTCAAGATAAAGGCATCAAGTTTCTTCATGCCAAAGGGGATGCTGAATTAGTGGTTTGTATAGTGAGAAACTTATACCAAACCAAGAATGAAATATTACTCCACTATCGCAACCTAGTTTGAGACCAAATTGAAAGCTTTGATGCTTTCAACATTTCTGCCATACCCAGAGAATCTAATGACAGAGCTGATGCACTTGTTGTTTCAAGAACTCTTTTAGTTCCTCACTCAGATTTCAAAGAAGACATGTATACTATTGAGCTAGTATATAGACCAAGTGTTCCTGATAATGCTGATCATTGGCAAGTATTCAATGATGATCATCAAATCATTGCCTTCCTAGAATGAAAAGACAATTTCGAACAACTACATTTTGAAGGCAGTGAATCTCAGAAATATGAATCAGCCTCTGAATCTAGTTCAAATATAAATGAAGAATTCTTACATCTAAAAGGAAATAAAATTATCAAAGGCTTGGTTTCTTTTGAGAAACTATTTGACAAACATGATAGATTCATCAAATAATAACAAATAGATTCAAACTTCTCTCAGGGATTCGATCAAGTAAATCTGACTACTAAAGAAAATCCCAAGATGGTTAACATTGGTAAGTGTTGCACCCCTGAAGAAAGATTCAAGTTCACCACTTTACTTCGTCAATACATGGATGTCTTAGAATATTCTTATGATGACTTGAAGTCTCTTAGACCTGATGAAATCTGCCATGACATTCCTCTCAAGGCTGACTCAATGCCCTATAAGCAAAAATACAGACAGTACAATCTAAAAATATCAGGTACTATTCTGTCTGAGATACAAAAAATGTTAAATGCTAGAATGATCTTCCCAATCCATCATTCCACATGGATTTCAAACATAGTACCTATAAGGAAGAAGAGTGGTGAAATTTACACTTGTGTAGATTTCAAGAACTTGAATAAGTCATCTTTGAAAGATAATTACCCTTTGCCAATCATGGATCAAGTGCTCCAAACAGTGACAGGTTTAGAGATGTTATCTATGCTAGATGGCTTCTCAAGATATAATCAAGTTGAATTTGGTAAAGCAGACCAACACAAGACTGCATTCATCACTCATTGGAGTACATTTGCATATAGAAGAATGCCTTTTGGTCTGATAAATGCTGGTGCCACCTTTCAGAGAGCAATGGACTTGTATTTCAAAGATGAGATAGGTAAATTCATAGTGATATAAATTGATGACTTGATTGTTTTTCCAAAGCATCATTCTGATCATGTACGCCACCTACAATGAGTGCTAGAGCACTGCTGCCATAATGGTATTTCCTTGAACCCTAAGAAGTCTATTTTTGGAGTAATAGAGGGGAAAATCCTCAGACACATTGTGTCTAAAGAAGGCATAAAGATTGACTCAGATAGAGTCAAGTCTATTCAAGAGCTTAATTTGGCTACAAATAAGAATGATGTTCACTCTTTCTTTAGAAAAGTGAATTTCTTACAGAGATTCATCTCCAAATTTGTCGAAAAGACTATAAAATTATAAACATGATGAAAGGGAAGACTACTTTCAGCTAGACTAAAGAAGGCAAGTCATCATTTCAAGATAGTAAGACTTCCATTGGCCATGCCCCTACCTTGGTTTGTCTAGATTACAACAAAGATTTAATCGTATATAGCTATGCGTCTGAACACACGCTTTCAGCAATTCTTGTTCAACAAGACAAGAAAGGTATAGAATCTCCAATTTCTTTCATGAGCTGCCCTCTCAAAACCCATGAGATGAAGTATTCAAACATAGAAAATCATGCTTATGTAGTGGTGAAATCAGTCAAACATTTTTGCTTCTATATTCTGAATTCACATGCTACTGCCTTAGTTCCTGACACTACAGTCAAGTCTATATTAACTCAGCAAGAGTTTGGCACAAAAAGATGCAATTGGATTGCAAAGATCCAAGAGTTCGATCTAGACATCAAGCTGACAAAGTTAGTCAGGGGAAAAGGCCTATACCAATTAATTGTTGACAATAAGCTAGAAGATACACATCATGAAGAAGCTGAAGTGGAAGATACACCAATAGTCCTTTTTGTCTCCACTACCAATGAGTGGTATTTAGGTATTGTTCATTTTCTTACTTATGGTGAATGTCCTGCTCATTTGTCTTATAAAGAAAAGAGGACTATCAAGTTGAAATCTACCAATTTTGTCTTTTGGAACAACGTCTTATACAAACAAAGCGTAAATGGACTATTTCTTCATTGTGTAGACAAAGAGCAACAAATCCAACTTTTGAAATCTTTCCACAATCTAACCTGTGGAGGACATTTTTCTACTCCTGTGACTACTCACAAGATTCTGTGAGCCAGGTATTACTGGCCAACTCTTTTCCAAGATGCATATAAGTGGGTGAGAAAATGTGAACTCTGCCATCAATTTGTTGGAAGACCCAAGTTAGTTGCCTTATCTCTCAAGCCAGTGATCATAGAAGAACCATTCCAGCAATGGGGAATTGATTTTATTGAGAATATAAACCCCTCTTCAAGTGCTGGACATGATTATATCCTTACATCAACTGACTATTTCACCAAGTGGGTAGAAGCAATCCCAACTAAGCATGCTACTTTAGAAGTTGTATGCAATTTACTCAAGGAGAATATCATTTCTAGGTTTGGAGTTCCAACCAAAATTATTACTGATAATGCAGCTTGTTTCACCTCCCAGGAGATTACACAATTATGTTTCTATTATGGAATTACACTCTCTCACTCTTCTAACTATTTTTCACAAGGGAATGGACAAGCTAAATCAAGCAATAAGAACCTGGTAACTATCATCAAGAAGCTAGCAGATGACAATCAAATGACATGGCATAAAGCATTGATTGATACTCTATGGGTAGATAGAATCACACCAAAGAGGGTAATTGGTATGTCCCCTTTTCAACTTCTTTATGGTATCAATGTTGAGATACCAATCACCTTAGAATTGCCAGCCTTGAAATTGGCAAAGGCAATTGAAGATCAGACATATGAAATATCTCTTGATAAGAGAATCATGTGCCTGACTGAGTTAGATGAATAGAGAACCATGGTGGTGGACCGAATTGCTACTCATCAAAGTCTGGTAAAAAAACTTTTTGACCAGAAGGCCAAAAATCATGATTTCTGGATTGGAGATCAAGTCTTGTTGTGGGACAAAAGGAGAGAACCAAAAGAGATGCATGGAAAGTTTGACTCCCTTTGGAGAGGCCCATTTATAATTCATCAACACAATGGTAAAAGCATATTTCTATTGAAATATCAAGATGGCACACTCTTTTCTCTACCTCATAGTCGGCAGCATCTGAAACACTTCAACTCTTGAAGTATCAGATCATTTCATTTGTACATATGTATATTTGTATAGTTTTTAATTCTATTTTGTTTTGTCTGTTTCCATTTTTGATGCCTTCCATTTTTGGGTAACATGACTCTGTAGCTTAATGGTACACATGAAGACACTGAAGATTCTAGATTCTACTCCCTTCAATTCTTTTTTACAATTGATAGAAGTTCCCCAACTAGAGCCAACTGTTGTCTCCAAAAATAGACTTCTCATTTTTGATAAGTCTGTTTGTGAACTATTTTGGTTCAACAGACCAAAATGATCTCTTTCCTTCTTAAAATTTGTTTTGAGCATTCAAATTCCTCATTTTTCAAGCTTCTCAAAAAATCTACAGACTCTGTAGGCTTGAATCTATGGACTTTGCAAGCTTGAATCTACAGACTCTGCAGGCTTGAATCTACGGACTCTACAGGAAAAGTTCTACAGGATTCACAGGTTGATTTCTATATACTCTGGAGGAAAGAAGCAAGCTCTCAACACTTAGATGATTTCAAATATGGTTCAATAACAAGGTTCAACCAAAAGAGTTCATCGACGAGCTTCTAAGCAAGGATTGAACCATTGAACCATTAAACCTTGAACCATTTTGGTTCAATGGGTTCAATGGGTTCAAAGGTTCAACATCATCAGTAAGAGTTAAGCTCATTTGTCAAAGTTCAAAGTTCAACCGCTTAAAAGTTCAACTGCTTCAAGGTTCAATGACCAAATGGTTCAACACGTTTGGTTTAAAAAGATCAAAAGGACTTAGCCAAATAAAAAGAATGAACCGATTGAACCACTGAACCTTGAACCAAAGTTGGTTCAATCAGTCGGTTCAAGCGACAAGTTCAAAGGTTCAACCAGTGTAATAAAGATCAAAGAGCTTAGAAAGAACAAGAAAGTGATGGACTAATGGTTCAACAGGTTCAAAGGCCTCTACAAGCAGGTTCAATCAAAAGAACAAGTTTCTAACACTTAGTCATTTTCAGGGAATGAACCGATTAAACCGTTGAACCATTGAACCACTTTGGTTCAAAGGTTCAACGGGTTCAAGGTTCAAGGTTTAACGGGTTCAACGAGGCTTGTTTCAAAGAATCTTGGTTCAAGTGGTCAATAAAAACAAGGGAATAAACCATTGAACCGTTGAACCAAAGTTGGTTCAATTGGTCAGTTCAAAGTGACAAGTTCAAAGGAGTGCCCTAAGTGTCAAAGACACAAGTGCCCTTGCAGAGGGAATTTTCAGCAAAAGTGACAAAGGAAGGAAATAAAAACCTGACAGAATGTAGTGGATGCTGCCACATGTCACAATTTGAGATTCACATAAAATTGACTAAGGAAAATTTTCAAGGGGCAAATAGACCTTTCAAAGGACACTCAGAAGCTGAAGTGACCCATTGTAAAAACTTGAAAGGCTAATTTGGAGCTCAAATAGCCCTTAGAGAGGGCAGAAAAGGGGCAAATGGACCAATTCAAAGGCCAAAAGAGCAAAGGTATTTCCTTCGAAAAAGTTCTCCTGGTAAAATAGACAAAGTGAATTCCTTCAGGAAAATGAATAAGGAAAAGGACAAAGTGAAATCCTCCAAACAATTTGTCTGAAGGAATTCGCCCAAAAAACAAAGCAAAGCCTGATGGAAAGACAAGGCAAGGAAGACTTTCTTTGGACAAATTGCTTGAAGGAATTCCTTTGGACATTTTGTCTAAAGGAAATAAAGGATAAATCCCACCAAAAGAAAGAAGCCCGAAGGCCATCCAAAGACTGCCCGAAGGGCAGATACCCTTGCGGGAGGTTCTTCCCCACCCAAAGAAGACCATTTCTCAAGGCCCCAAAGGGAAGGTCCCCTCTGAGAAAGATCAAATGACAAAGCTGAAGGAATTGCTGAGGAAAGTGACATGCCCACAGATGTCAAAGTCGCAATAATGAAATAGTTGTTGATCCTTGCAGGTTTAAGTGTGGACCCAAATGCATTCAAAGACTTTAACGACAAGTTCAAAGGAAGAACCGTTGAGAGGAGCGTAAAGAGCAGGAATGACTAGAAACATTTGCACATTAGATATGTTTCTAGAAGTAGACCACCAAGTGGATATTGAAAGATGCAAACTTTCAATAGTGTGGCCTATTTCTCTGCATTGAGAAAAGCAAATAGGTAAATGCCCCTAAATTCCAACATGTCTTCTTAACAAAATTCAATGCAACATGATGTGTTACTATTCTTGAGTCCTTCTTGAAGAGGCTATATAAGGGACTCTCTTGTTGTTGGAGAGATTCTCTCTCGAATTATCAGAAACAAAACTCTACCCAAATTGAAAGGCATTACTGAGACTTTGAGCTCAAACTGTTGATCATATTTTGTTATTAAAATAAGAAAGCAAGTGACTTTTCAGACTTTGTGCTATGATATCTTTTTTGCTGGGGAAACTATTCTTATGTCTTTTTCCATAATATATTTTCTGTTCCTTTAATTCAATAAGCAAAATTAGCAAAAATAGTCAGGAAGGTGCCTTGAAGCCAACTATGGAGAGACTTTGTGCCCCCATAATTGCCTTTAGTGTGTTTTATTTTTGTTTCTGTGTAAAGGACCTTGGGACGACTTTGTGCCCTCATTGTCCTTCGTATCTCACTCTTGCACAATTGAGGTGAAGACTTTGTGCTACATCTCAATCTACTGGTTACTACTTCCTTGGTTACATTTTTCAATTACTACCAGAAGAATTCTTATGGTTTGCTGAATAGTACTTTTGAAAGAAGAGGAGTGCTTTCTGTCATTTCCCTTGAGATTTCCCCTTTGATTTGCATGCATCATCTCTGAAGAAAGAGAGATGGATGGTTTGTTCTACCCTTGAGTATTATTTTTTGTTTATATATATATAACATATCTATAGGGAACCTCCCCTTGATGAGAGGAGAGATTAGTCCCCTTTTGATGTGGTAAACCTACACATTTGGATGACCAATCTTTTGGATGATCAGACCTATTTTGTTTATCAGTATGCTGATTGACAAAATATTCAACCAACAAAATTTAAACAAATCATTATAAATTTATCAAGATATATCATTCCTAATCCAACTTCATCGCATACATCATTGCTTGAGGAAAATCAAAACTATCATTTTCATCGATCACCAAATATTAGGTTTTTAACTTGATAGGGACAAACATCATCCTTATTTTTTAGTTTGTGTGTGTTCTTATTAGTTTGTTATTAATTATTTGTGTGTTTACTTATTTCCTAAGTTTGTGTTAGTCTTGTTTCATATTAAAAAAATGTCATCATAGTTTCCATATCATGGTGCAACCTATCATATTTTATAGTAAATATTTGGTTGTTCAAACATTTGGAATTTAGTAAAAGATTAGAAACATCCATTATCACATCATCAACACTCAAAAACATTCATTCTAACTAAATATCCATATTAACATTCATTCTTACTAAATATGTATGCATCATAAATAATACAATAGGAATGTAAAGCCATCCATCACAACATATACAAATATTAATCTACAAAAAAAATAACATCCATAAACTTAAGCATCATCACACAATCATCACATGAAATGCATGAGAGAGATCAATCCAAAGGAATCACTATACATACATACATACATACATACATATATGTATAATAATGCATTCCATCCATCCCATAATATATAAAAATCACATAATGTCCATAACTATCATATCTCATCATGGATCTCAATGGATAAACTCCCTGGTCGTGGGACACTCTTATGAATTACTCTCTAAGGGTACTAACCTCACCAATGATGCCCCCATCCAGCAAATCACTTATTCTATGAATGATGTTATTCTAATTTGGAGGCACAACCTACTCATATAGTTGTTTATAGTACTATGACTCCTTCATCACTCTTATCAAGTTTGTAAACACATGTCCTAAGCCATATGGTTAATTAATGATCAAGTCAAGTCCCTCTCACTCTGTAACTATTGTAAATCTATTTGTACCCTCACTATCTCCATCCTCATCTAGTTTAACTTGTATTTAAATAAATTATTATTTATATATTTAGATACTAATAGACCCTAGTGGGTGGTCTCTTTCCTCTCATCCTCTCTCCTCATCTCTACTTACTTTTCCTCCCTTGCCCTAATATCCCTCTATAGGGTTTTCATTAGCTCATCATCTATCATCTTCAGCCTCAAAGGTTGAGCACCATCTCCTCACATCTCCATATTTGTTAGCCTTGAAGGCTTGGCTTCATCCTCTCCTTTCTCCATCTCCTTCAGCCTTGAAGGCCTAACCCCATCTCCCTAGTCCTCTCTTCTAATAAACCTACCACCATCCCTCCTACCAATTATCCTTCAATCCCTCTTCCATCTAACCATTTTTAGTTTTTCATTCAAAATTAACTGAATCCTCTCTATTAGGCTCCCTCACATCTGCTCTAGGATCATCAACCTCATAAACATAGTCTCTCTCACTATATCTCATAGCCATCATCCACTTCAACATATTTCACATATCTCTTATATCTGAATCTACTAAATGTAGGGATGTATGAATGGCAAAAAATACTATGTGGTCAATAAATTCACCTCACTATCTCCTCTCTCTCTAGGTTCAAGAAAAAAATGTGGGCATGATGGTATACCCTATTTTACATTGAAATATCTCTAGACCATGTCAGGCCTATACTACTATATGATATAATCTCATCTATAAATAATATTTCACACAGTTTGCATATACCCTAGATAATATAAATCCTCCAACCATAACCCCATATGTCTATTTGGTCTCCAAATGATGTCTTATGGTCTCATCTCATCGATACCACTATGATGATATCTTAGATCTCCTAGATGTTTTCATCATCTACTTATAACAATATCCCAAATGTATACTATAGGATCCTTATCCACCCTTTATCACAACATCCCTCTAGACATTCAATGTCAATGTGATCCCATGCTCAAAAATTGAGCAAAGTCACTGCATCAATACTTTCCTCCCTTATAGGCCACATTATGAAAATATTTGTATAATTATGATAATATGTAGGGACCCCATTTAAATACCCTACCTTCCTCCACCATATATAATACTACATCTAATAATCCCATCATAAAATACATACCTATCTTATATCAGGTAGTAATATATCACTGGCATGTGCTATCAACACTAAGGGAAGTTTGTCCACTAACTCCCCAGCCAAACATGCATCCAAATCCAAAAATAACCCTACAATGGAATATCATTTTGATCTACCACCATCCTCATCACCAATAAGGACATTTTATCCATCCAATATACCATATCCCCCTATATTTGTATCTATAAGATCCTCCATGCATCCTCTAGTGTCAATGCCATCTCTCTAGTTGGAAGATGGAATGTGTTATTCTTTGAGTGCTAGTGTTATTAGTAGGGTTGTATCCACTTGAGTTTATAACATCCTATATCTGTGATTAGCCTCACTATATCCAATGATCCATACTCATCTAAACTAAGATTTATTACTATTATTAGCACCATTGACCACCTCTCTTGATCTATAATCACTGACAGACAATCCTAAAACCACACAACACAAATCACACTTAGTTATTCTTTCCACCATTTCAAACACATCACTACAATTTCAAAAATGCCATTACATTAGCATAAACATAACTCACAAGACATAAATGGAATTTTAACACAAATTCTATGCCCTTTATAAAAAATGCCACTGCTTTAACATAAATACTACTAACTTGTCACAAACCCTAATTTTGTAAAAATACTAAAACATGAGATGCAAACATTATTTTTAAAGACACAAACACCATGGGAAAAGTTTTCACCACAACATTTCCATACCGTACGTGTTTTACCTCATAAATACCTTATAAAAATTCAACAACATAATTCAAAAATGTTACTTATTGGTGTACCACCACCCTTCAATCATTTTTACTCCCTCACTCGCTCATTCTAGTGCTCATGTGTTTGGATATAGGCCGTTATTTCTCAAGGTCTCTCATTGGTCAGAGATCAATTTACTAATTTATTTAGGAAGAAAATGATTTTGTATCTACCCACCACCTATGGATGATTTTATTTTCACTCACTACTAATTATCCTCACCCATGTTACATTTCATGTCATCAATCAATCAACTTCTTGATAAAAAGGGAAACTCATCTAAGCCAATATCATTCAATCAATTAACTCCATCAAATAAGAATAAATCAGTCAAATCCATCAAATGGAAATTAATCAGTTAACTTTGAAATAAATGGAAACTAAATTAGTTAACTCATTGATGAAATATCATCCTAACTTGAAGTTTCCAAATCCGATCAAGTGAATCTCAGCCATTCATCTTCCTATCCAAAAATATATAAATTCACCCTTCATTTCTTCATTTGAGAATATAATTAATTTAAAATAACTAATTTGAAGTAGAAAATCTTTGTCATCCACACAATCAAATATAGGTACATGCTACCAAAATCTTGTAGAGTTTTCTGAGTAACTGTAATCCATCACAAGCATGAGTAGATCCACTTAACAAGGGAAATATTTGCCTGTAAGTGTAGATATTGATTCTCATATTCCATTTTCCTTTCTAAATCTAAGGATGTGTTTGGTTTAGAGTAGATATAAGTTTATAGTTTATATATTTTCTCTAGATTTTCATTTAAACACTATTTATAAAAATGACAAGAGGATGGGGTGTTTAGCTTGTTCAATATTCTATTATACTAGTTGTCCATGCAGAGTTGTCATAACTTGTTTGTATTGGCTATGTGATCACTTGAATCAAGAGATTGCCTATCAAAATCTACCATGATGCCTCTTGTAGGGAATAAAATGTTTGTAACTACCAAAAGTGTCTATTGTCAATCATAACTAAATTTTGTGTTCTTATCAGTCTATTCTACCACATATCTTTGTTCATGCTTGTCAAGATGATTTTTTTTTAATTTTCAAATGTTTAGGTGTATATGTAGATTTAGATTTATCTTCCTTCCTTAAAACCCTAAATCTGATTTTAACACTTTTCTTTACCTATAATGCTTTTTTATAAATATAGGTTGGACATCCCTAACCACACCCTTCTGAATGGTTGAACATTTACTACATTTTAATATTTCAAATAGGGATCAAACTATATGTATTTCTTCCAACTATGTGAGTGTATACTTAATATCGATCCATTAGAATGTATACAACTTATTTGAATTTTGACACTTAACAATATACAAATTTGAACTTTCTAGGTGTTTAGAATTAGCTTAGTTACTATTACTTTGAGATGCTTTTAGATTTAGATGTTTTAGGGTAATACTTAAAGATGTGCAAGTGATTTCCAAGTAATCTATAAAAAGGTGATAGATACGAATAAACTTAGGATTGATATGTATATATAAAAGAATCTTTGGGTAGTTTCCTTCCATAACTGACATGTGAAACATGTGGGCCAACCTAAGGAGAGGGTTTGAATTTTCAAAAAAAGTCATTTGGATAACCTAGGATCTTTATTGCAAAGTGTTGGAAATATTGTCATTGATGTCAAAGGTCTAGTATTATTGATGATAAAGGCCCCATTGCATTTAATTTTGTTTGTAATAAATATATCTTGGCTAATATGAGTTAATATTTATTTAATATTAATGAATATATTTTTGGTTGCATATGACACAAAATAAGGGCCCATGGAGAAGTCAAAGAGCCACAGGATAAAGACAAAAGAAGGATGGGACACATTTTCCCATGAAGAGTCATCTTGGGGAATACCAAGAGTCACCAAGTGAAGACAAAAGAGTAAGGGCACAATTTCTCATGAAGGGACACTTTGAGGAATATGAAAAGTCACCAAAGATAAGGACAAAAGTGGGAAGGACGTTTTTGGTCATGAAGGGTCACCACATGACTTTTCAAAGGCTTGAATATGAAGCATCATCTAAGATTGGTGCCATTTTCCATGAGGATTGAAGGGTCACAAAGGCGGAAGGCCAAAGGTCATTTGGAAAGCTATAAATAAATGCTTGAGAAGCCATTTGTAATATGTGTGTGAGAGGTTGATTTGATATTGTAATATCTAGCTTAGAAGAGAAATTGTGAGAGATGAATATGATTTGTATTTGTTATATCTAGCTTAGAAGAGCAAAGGTGAGAGAGAGGAAGGAGATGTTGTATTTATCTATCATTTGTTGAGATAACAACATTGAGAGATAGGTGTGTGGTATACACAAAGGGGTTGGTGCTCCTGTGGGTTGGGGCTCACGAATAGTAGCTAGGTTGGTGCTCGACAAAGGGGTTTGAAGCTCCTGTGGGTTGGTGCTCACGAATTGTAGCTGGGTTGGTACTTGGCAAAGGGGTATGGTGTTCCTATGGGTTTGTTCTCATGAATATACTTGAGATTGTTCTCCGTGGTTTTTCTCACATTGGGTTTCCACATTATAGCTGGTGTCTCTCTCTATCTTGTGTGATGTTTATTGTTTGAGTTTTATTGCATATCTTGAATGTTTGATTAATTGGAATTTGATAAAGGGAAAGTGTTACAAGATATATAATATACCGATTCACCCCCCCCCCCCTCTGAGTATATCCTATGCTTAACAATTCGTATCAGAGCAGGTTCTTTTTTGAAAAGTTTTACAGCTTGAAGGTAGATTGAGAAAGCATGATGGCTGGGTCACAGGAAGGATTTTCTACAAATAAGGCACCTTTGTTGATGGGATGAATTATGCTTTTTGGAGCATGAGAATGAAGGTTTATTTGATGGCCCTTGGATTTGACGTATGGAAATCAATGGTGGAGGAATATGAAGAGCCACAAACATCTACAATTACTCTAGTAGAAAAGAAGGCAAGTGAATGTAATGCTAAATATTTAAATACTATTTTATGTGGTTTATGTGAATCTGAATTTGTTAAAGTTATGCAATGTAAATCTGCTCATGAAACTTGGGTAAAACTTGAGAATATTTACAAAGGTGATGGAAAGGTTTAGCAAGGTAAGTTGCAGACTTTTAGAAGGCAGTTTGAAAGTTTGAAGATGGAAGAAGAAGAAGATATAGCAAGTTATCTTTTGCAAGTTGATCAAGTCGTAAATCAGATTCAAGGTCTTGGATAAATATTGGATGAGTCAACGGTGGTGAAAAAGGTTTTGAGATCTCTACCAATGAGATATGATGCAAAGGTTTTAGCAATTGAGGAGATGAAGAATTTATCCAAGCTAAAAATGGATGAGCTTCATGGTATTCTCACGGCATATGAGATGCAGACAAAACAAGATAAACCCTCAAAGAGAGAAGCAGCTTTCAAGACATCAAAGAAGGAGAAATCTAAGATTCAAGAATCAAGTGATAGTTCTAGTGATGATGAAGATGACAATGGAGCACTTTTCATTTGCAAGCTGAAAAGAGGAACAGGTAAATATCAAGGAAAATAACCTTTTAAATGTTTTAATTGTGGAAAGATTGGACATTTTTTAGCCAGATGCTCAGATAAAGTTAAAGATGATGAAGAAGAAAAGCCTACATACAATAATAATTTCAAAGGCAAATCTAAGAAGGGATTCGAGAAGAAGAGCCTGTATTCTAAAGATCCTAGCTCAGGTGAAGATAGTGGAGTTAGCGATTCAGAAGAAGAGATTCTATTCATGACTATACATGAAGATGATCAAGAAGAAGAAGAGGAGGAAGCTGAAGTGAATATGGAAGGAGAGCTCATTTGTGCCTTAGAAGAGTTAGAAGCTGTTCAAAAGAAAAATTGAAGATTAAAGCGCCAGATCGAGAAAAATGAACAAGAGTCAAAGGAAATGATTGAAGATCTACAAGCACACTTTGAAGAATCCAAGAAGAATGAAGAAGATCTCACATCACAGTTGGAAATAGCAAGAAAAGATTGTGAAAGGTATGTTATTGAAATTGCCTCTTTAAAAGAAGATATTAAGAAAGCAGTCAATGATAAAGTAGTCAATTATTCAAAATTTGAAGATAGCACTAACATGCTGAATAAGATATTGGAAAGTCAAAAAGCATATTTATATAAGACAGGGATTAGTTTTGAAAAGAAAAAGAGCTATGTTGAAGCTCTTACACAAGAGGAAACAAAAAGGGGAGAAGTGAAGAATACAAAGGACATTCCAAATAGAGAAGGCTGGAAGGAACAAAGCTACAAAAGGCAATCAGGTTAGAGATATACAGACAGGTCTTATTTTTATGGATATTGTTTTTTTTGTAATGGATATGGTCACAAGAAATTAGAATGTAGAAAAAGAGCTAAAAATTTTAGAAATAAGGAGAAGGAAAGTCAAGTAGAGTCAAGCAGAAGCCACAACTCTTTTGCTCCTCTATCAAGCTTTGATGAAGAGACCATAGTGTGTTACAAGTGCAACAACTTTGGACACATAGCTCAGTATTGTAGAAGCATGTTCGAGTCAGTTTAGAAGGATCAGAGTTTCAGAGCTCCATTCATCAAGAAAAAGGATCAGAGTGTCAAAACTCCATTCATCAAGAAGAAGGTTCAGACATGTTCATGGTAGAAGAAACAACCTGAAGATTCTATGATGGTGCAGACAGCTCTGCATGTGAGAGGTAAAGATCAGCCATGGTTAATTGATAGCGGATGTTTGAGGCATATGATAGGTGATAAAATTAAATTCATTACTCTAAATAAGATCAATCGTGGTACAATGAGATTCGGAGATAAAACCATTACCAAGATAGCAAGAAAAGGTACTTTGAGTTTTGATTATGGTAGAACTAAGAGTAAGAATGTTTTGTATGTAAAAAGTCTTAAGCATAATCTGTTAAGTGTTAGTCAAATATGTGATCAAGGATACACATTAAGGTTTCATGCTAAAAGTTGTGAGATTAAAAGAAAAGATTCAAATGAGTTGATTCTAGATTCTCAAAGGATAGGGAACAATGTATATGTTTTGTCAGATATCTTCTCAAAGTCACGAACAAAGGATACATTCAAAGATCGGTGAGAGGAGTTGGGAGTAATTTCTATTACTTCCTACCATTTATGTTTAGCATCAAGTGAGGGGGAGCTAAGTGTTAGCTCCAGGTAGGCCCTTTTCCATTGATGTCAAAGGGGGAGAATAATAGTTACAAGTACAGGTGCAGAAAATAGGTACAAGAAATAGGTACAGGTTGCTACAGTAAGAGGGAGTTACTGTATGTTTTCAAATGACATGATGTGTAGGTGATAGGATGTGTCAATCTCAGGATTGATGTTGCCATCAATGACACAGGGGAGATTGTTGGAAATATTGTCATTGATGTGAAAGGTCTAGTATTATTGGTGATAAAGGCCCCATTGCATTTAATGTTGTTTTTAATAAATATATGTTTGCTAATATGAGTTAATATTTATTTAATATTAACAAAAATATTTTTGGTTGCATATGACACAAAATAAGGGCCCATGGAGAAGTCAAAGAGCCACAGGATAAAGATAAAAGAAGGATGGGATGCATTTTCCCATGAAGAGTCATCTTGGGGAATACCAAGAGTCACCAAGTGAAGACAAAAGAGTAAGGGTGCAATTTCTCATGAAGGGACACTTTGAGGAATATGAAAAGTCACCAAAGATAAGGACAAAAGTGGGAACGACATTTTTGGTCATGAACGGTCACCACATGACTTTTCAAAG
>JARHVA010000602.1:4495000-4517500 GCA_037957365.1 Torreya grandis
AACTTGTCTTTGATTTCTTTATCTACATCGGTATTCTTTTGATTCTCTTTTAACATCAAGTCACCAATTTCAAATTATTAATTTCAAATATTTTTTTTGGATGATTTATTAATGTGATTTTGATATATTTTTAGATTATCAGTAGCTTATATATGTATAACATCCAACATTTCTAGCTCATGTAGTCTATTTATTTGACACACATTGTCCTTGATGACACCTTTTAGATAAATGTGCAAGGATGGTATCCCTGGATGAAAATTCAATACAACACCATTAAATAGATAAGAGAATAAGTATTAACACTTTTGGGCATGAAAAAACTCATACACTATACCCATAAGGCATATATGTATGTCATCCAACATTTCTAGCTCACACAGTCTATTTATTTGACACACATTGTCCTTTATGACACCTTTTAGAGAAATGTGAAAGGATGGTATCCCTAGATCAAAATGTAATAAAACATCAATCAATATAAAAGAGAATAAGGAGTAACAATTGTGGGCATGAAAACACTCATACACTATGCCCATAAGGCATAAATAATTTTATTATTCTAATCCTCAACATGTTTTTCAAAATTTTAACTTATATTTTAGTAACTATCTTATTTGTTGCTTTTACTTTCCCATTTCCTTGTGGATAATAAGGAGTGGAAAATGAATTGGGGATCTTTTATTTAACACAATTTTTATTAGCAATCTTATTCTTGAATGATTATCCATTGTCTATTATAATAATTGATGGGAGTCCAAATTTGTAAATGATATTTGTCATTAAAAACCTACATATGTCCTCCTCTATAGCCAATTACATTGTTACAACCTAAATCTATTTTTTAAGAATTGCTTAGCTATTTTTAGATGTCTGAATTTGGTACAAGACTTGTTTATATAATTATTTTCATGTAAAGTTACATATATATAGATACTCAATTGAGAATAGGGAACTTATTGATGCATTTTTCTTAGTCTCTTGTCATCTTCTTTGATTTTACTTGAATGTGTAGTCCTCTATTTTACTCTTTCCAATTTTATTTTCTATAAAATGGATCTATATTCCTATTTTACTCTTTACAAATTTTAGTGATGAAGTACAAGTTTCCAGAGGGTTGTTTTAAATACCTAAGTATTAGTTTGTAAAATTGTAATATGTATATGCAAACCACTAAACAATATTTGTGAAATTCTTGATTGATTCAATTTGAGTTAATTTTTTTATGAAATACTAATTGATATGATCCTACCTTTAGTAATTTGTAGTAGTATTTTTTAGCATTTTTTAACATTGTGAGTTGTAAAAACTAGTACATATTCAACATTCTATTTTTTTTTGTTGTTTGACATTTTTTGAATAAAATATAAATTGTTTAATCAAATTAAATGGTAAATAATATTTTAATAGCTTTGAAATTAAATTTAATATAAATTAAAGTAGTTAAAAATTGTAGTAAATTATTACACATCATAGGATGTAACCTAGTATGAGCAAGGAATCCATAATTACAAAATATATTCTCATCTAATAAAACATAAGTTTCCAATAATTATAAAACATAAGAATAAAAACAACTCAAGGTTTTGAGTTAAAACCTCAGTTTCCATTAATTAAGCAACAATATGGAATAAATTACAAAACAACATTAAACTTATAGTCTCATAATCACTATGGATCTATTTGTCCTTCCACTACTTGTTCACTGGTTCTGGTAGTGGTTGTGCTATTTGTGAGGATTGAGATCCCAGAATCTTAGAGATATTTCATTGAAAAATGGATATTGGAAAGATTTTCCCATTATTCTACAACAACATCTCCCACTACAAGTAATGATGGGTCCATTTCAACATTCTTTTTAAACAAAACATCATCCATTTTATCAAATTATTTTTCTCGATGTAATATTTTGCTTATTCAATAAAATAAGTTTTTCCTTGAAAGAAATTGCTACAGAAATAATTTTCCACACATTCTTTAGATGCATGTCAAGGATAATAACTTAGTTCTTCAGATTTATATATTTTGACTACAAACGATAAAAAAAACATTTAATTAGTTAAATGTTTTAAAATAATTTTTAATTTAAAAAGCCATAAATAAACTTACCCCAAATTTTTCTTTTCCAATTTCACAAGATCCACTAGGTTTTGTTTTGTGCCCATTTGTTATAGTGTGCTTGGGCATCTACATTCAAGTTCTCAAGCCTATTTAACATGATTTCAAGAACATAACCATTAAATCTATTATTCATGACAACACTTTATGAAACTACTTGGTTGAATAAAACATCAATTTTTGATGGCTGATGCTCCACCACTGCATACAATTGATTTCATTGATTATGGTTGTGGAAATGTTCATTTATTTCCTAGATTAATACTTTTTATTGATGGTCCCAAGTTCTCAATTCATCAAGTTTTATAAGAATAAAATCATTAACATAAGCTTTAGTATTTTCTACCAATAAATTAGAAATAAGAAAAAAGTATGTTGGTCATTTGTTTGGGGAATCTCTTGCACATGACTACCTTTGGTGCCTCTAGGTGGATAATTAGGCATATGAGGTCACTGTAAAGGCTTTACAAGTTGAGATCAATGTATGATATAATGTGGGTTTAACAAAACCATGGGCGTGCCATTGTCAATGCCTAAATACTCTTCATCTAGATCAATATCATGAAGAATTGTAGTCCCTATTACATTGGGCAGACCACCAAGTAAAAATTTTATAAACTCAGACGTTGAGACCTAAATCATGCCACCACTCTAAGCTGGGATAAATCGATGTTTCCCAATACCAGTAGTTAAAGGTCTATGATGGGGTGGTGGTAATGGTAGGAATTTTTTCCTTTGAGAAGAATGATCTATAAATGGGAATTAAAATTACCAATTTAAAAAATCTGATATAATATTATCATTTTAAAAAAATAGATCTATTTAGTGTACCTTACTATTTTTGTTACTATTGATTTGGTTGTTGTTGTTTCTATCACTAGGGAACTCTTATATCTCTAACAATCCTAGCTAGTGTTTGCAATAAAAATTGTGTGGTCTCCACTATATATATAATAGATTTAAAATATTTCAATGATAAAAGAATATTCAATCAAAACAAAGCTAGTTTATGACGGTATACCAGTAACATGATTGGAAAGCTATGAAAAAGGTGTAATAAAACTCTATATTCACTTTCTTCTTATCAATTACTACTCAAGTATCTACAAATTTGATTTTGCATCCTCTTCCATGTCTATTTTTGTTATGGTCTTAGGATGTTGACATCCCTTTCTTGTTACGTTTCTTCTCACAATCATTTCATATAATTTTTATACAAGAAAAGGATATTTTATTTAAAATTAACTAGATTGATATTTATGTAATTATTTTAAATAAATATAAGACAAATCTTAGTCTCAAAAAACAACTCAAACTAACCTCTTGTGTTTCAAAGGAGATTGTGTTGACAAACATTGTAGGATTGAGACAGAAGGAATAGAGGATGTTTGCAAATATGAAATCACTTCATAGTACAATGTAATGATATAATTACAATAATAGAACTAATTATATTCATTGTGTAGATCATAGTTTAAATCATTTTTGATTCTATTGGAAATAAAAGTGCACCAGTCCAATAGTTGAGCACCTAGAGTACAAAGAATATAAACCAAAGCCTAGAATACAATATTAGATGGTCTACCCTACAAAATAATTCTTGCTTGGAAAAGTTTAATCATTCCCATTAGGAAAGGGTTTTTAACAAATTAAATTTTAGTCCCCTTTTACTATGGCATTGAGGATTTATATAAAAATTAACAAGTTAGAACTAACAGAAGTAAAACTATTCAAAAATCAGCAATTATAAATTTTACAATACATACCATCCACCTGCAATAAGTAATGGGACTCTAAATACTTTTTGTACTCATCATTCAACAAGGAATTTTTGGTGACTAGGTCCCTATCCTTATGAGGTATACTTGTTAGTCTCTGAATATATTTTGGATAGATTCTAAATAAAAATTTATGGGAGCCCAAGTTGTTGTGAAACATGGAGGAAGAAATATCAAAGCTTTGCAAGAGAACATTCAACAAAGGAATATCTTTATCATACTAGGAAATGTAGATAATGCTATTGAAATTGAAATGATCTACCCAATTTTTGTATGTGTCTTGTTATTGAGAATCCTTTGGATGATGGTGCACATCAAATTCCAAAAAGTTAGTTTGGGGTTTCCAGTTACCTCTGTGCCAATGATAGGAGAGGTCTAAGAAATGGAAGCAATAGATGAGAAAAGGGTTTTGGAACTCAGGGAAAAGAGTGAAAAAATTTTAAACATGGGAGAAGAGGATAAAATGGAAAAATGTGAAAAATGAGGTGTGTTTCACATATTTATATTCATTTAACTCGAAAAGGGCAACCACCATATGGTGTGGGTATTTTTTAGATACACCTATGTCATGGTTGAGAGGTCCACATCAGTAGAAGCCATGCATATGGGCATCAACCACATAATATAAATATAAAGTTATCTTGGAACCCAAGGGTGATCATCTATACTACATCAATGCTCACCTACATCAAGCTGGTACATTCCACAACATGCTAACATTCATCTATAGATGCACCCTACTAGCATTCATCCATATTACACTAACGCTTGCCCAAATTACAAAGGTACATGCCTATAGTGAATTGAATCTCATTTGATTCAATCCAATGTTTGTTAATATAGGCACCCATCCACACACTCTAGCATTCATTTGTATCTATGCCTTGTTGTCATTCATATATAGGTGCACCCTAGGATAGCATTCATCTGAAATCATTTGACATTCATCTATAAGCATTCAGTGATCATCCACACCATTCTAATGTTCACCTAGTTTTCATAGACATTCATTTGTTATCCTTTGATGATCACACATAGTGTGTCATCAATTGCTCATATGGAGCTGACATGTACCTATGCCATACTGATGTTCATCTATGTTGCTCAAGAACCCATTCATCTATGTGGTTTTATCACTCACCTTCACTATGTTAGAGTTTGTCTACATCTCATTGATATTATCATTTGACTATGTTTATTTTAAGCTATCCATGTTTGTAGGCCTTGTACGATTCACTACTTGGCATCACATGATTATCCTCTGTAATGATACGGATTCCACCCTGGATTGCCACCATTGTGAATCAGATTCACCTTAGGACCTCCATAAATTTCTTTATAGGGTCCACTAAAATGAATCCTAAATAGAACTTAGAATTAAATATACATGGTTTGACATACAATTACATTAGTGGCAAAATTATGTCTGGTTTGAGCCTTTCTAGAGTATTGGAAATCTATGCAACACTCAGTTGGTCACTGGGTTTTGGCTATGGTCAGTTCAACCCAACCCATTAACCCATTTTAATAGTTTTTTATTGATCATAATAATGCATAACTAGGATTTTTGATAGAGAGAGAAGACATGATTATATGTGTAATATTTAAGGTGATTAAACTAAAAAAATTCATGTGTCTAAATAAAAATAGACATGCTTGGCACACCACCTCCATCTAAAACTATGAAATAATCTAAGAGAACACACAAATAATTTTTTAATTGGGGAACATATGATAACACAATCTCTAATAGAATAATAATTTTATATCCTTTCCTATATTTTGATCCCCAAGAATTTCAATTCATATATCAATTATAATACCCTTTCAGGCAGTATCCCTTGACACCCTATATAATAACATTAGTTCCCACCACTAGAAATCTCTAAATATGCTAAAAAATCTCTAGGGACACTATGATCTCTCTTGGGGGAAGATAAAACGTACAATTTTTTATGTTCCACCTATTAGACAACACAATCATGATATGCATTTCACAAGGCATAGAACAAGGTTAGCTAATAGGACCTAACCATGACCTATCAAGTATCTACTGACTTATATCAGTAAGAGCCTATTCCTACACTGTCTCCATATGGAAACCTCACCAAAACCCTCTCCTATGCATATCACTAAAATAAGACATATTATACAACATGCATCAAGTACATAAACCACATATAATCATTAAAATCATCATAACATATATTTTAATCTCTTATAGATTCCTTTGTCATAGAATATACCCTTATGGGAAACACCTCTAGCAGAAATTTGGATGGATTCAGTAAGACTTAGACACTATTATTAGAGGCAAGATGTATTTAAAAAACAAATAAATATACCTATAAATGCTTAAAAAGATACTAATTTACAAAAAGAACCAAATTATTGAAAAATAACTCAAAAAAGTGATTTTTTTAATACATCAGTCTCAAGTGTTGTTCATATTGCAACACACTGTAGTCGATAAAATATGTTTGAATCACCTCTTGTCATAATGGCATGTTGACACTCAAAGATTGAATTCACATCAAATAAATTTTAAGTTAATTCTAAAAATAAAAACTGGTCAACCTATTTATACTCCACAATTTTGTGTTATAAGGTATAAAAAATTAATTTACTGAATAATATACTACAACACAATAAACACAATATATTAACACCCATATGTCTATTTCTCTTCTTGTCAATTACATTAGAATAAATGGAATGTATTCTTATATATTTTAATATTTTCATGCTCATTTAATTTTTTATATTAAGACAAAAACTTTGCACACCTATATCTAGGATAATCTCCTTTGACTCACTCTTGTCCTACTCCTAGGGATAGGGGAAAAGTTATAACTATGTTACGAGATAATAAACATTGTCTATGTTAAATATTTACACAATTTGATGAATTTATAATTTCAAAATCATTTCTTATATTATTTTCTTATGTATTGAGTAAAATCAATACAATATCAATATACAAACATATAAGAAAAAATTATGAGCATTCGAGATACCTATCAAAGTTAATAATTTATAACAAATTTACAAACAACTAATTTGAAAATCATTTTATCATAGTTTTTGGATTACATTACTTAGTAACTTGACATGGATCATGCATTCTTGTATATACTTTTTCTAATGATAACATATACACATATTTTGAATGATTGATTCGCTAGGTTCATCCCTCATATTAAAAGGGGGATTATAATGGGATTTCTCCATTTCATTAGATTTTTTAGATTAGTTAAGTTGTTTCAAATTGGTAAAAATGTCAAAATTATAAATATTTTAAGATTGGTACATATATTTAAAGTGGTTCAATTATTTTAGATTGATATACATATTCAAAGTGGTTTAGTTATTTTAGATAGTTTATATTGGGTCAGGCTATGTGAAAAATACATATAGATGGAAGCATGTCATGATATGCATGACATATATTGGCACATATTATAGTGTATATATATATATATATATATATATATATATATATATATATATATATATATATATATATATATATATATATATATATATATATATATATTGGGGCATGTGCAAAGCATATGTTACAAGTTACATAACTCATTTTTTTATAAGTTATCATATTGAATGATAGATTATACCATTTTATCACTTTTTGGTATTGATTGAATCAAATTAGAGATGTGAACATTGTTATTTCACACATTACTAAAAATTAATATTTCAAGGTGATACAAGGAGTTGAAGGTAGCATTATAAATCAAAAAAATTGTCTGCATTAATTGATTCAATTCATTCCTATGTACATATTAGCCCTAGAATGGAGGAACCCCCTTTACATACGAGCCTTAGTATGGAATCTCCACTTGTACAATGTTCCACTTCTCTAGATAGTTTTGAAATATTTTTCAATTATCTATCCAAGAAGAGAAAAAGACTATAAGAACCTTATCCACATGATTTGGGTCATTTAAAGACACATGATATCTTCACTTCTCATAGCATGAGCATACTCCATGAAAATAGTAGTACCTATTGGCCAAAATTGGCCTAAATACAAAAAATTTACCTAGATGGAATATGCCATTCTCCCAAACCATTCATTGACCTTTTGCCTTGATGACTAATATCTTTCTAGTCATGACTTGATGATATAGTGCACTATCTTGGAGGGTCTTGGCATGATGAACTAAATTATATCAGGATCCTATTGCAATGTATGATCCAATGGTTAATAGAGGAGATAATAATAATGTCCCTACTTCATGTTCTCATCCTTCTTTTGCATCTTTTAGAAAAGTTTAAGGTAAGTTTGGAAACTTTAAGGTAAATGCTTAAAAGTGGGGTTTTACACTGCAAGTGCTAAATCAAGCTAGTTTTTAAGGTTATTAACCATCCATTAGAAATCATGAAGTGTTGGAAAAAATTAAAAAACTATTGGAGTCTTTAAAGGATAAAAAATGAGGCCATAAGGACTAAAAGTGATAAAAACCATCAAAAGTGCATCAAGTCACTTGAAGAGCATTTCAAATATAGATTTAAAAGGAAAAAGTGAATTTTTGAATAAATCAATTTGGTTTTGACTTTACCTTCCCCCTTTATTGAATATAATCCCTCCATGATGTTTCTAGGCTCATTCAAATCATTTGGAGTTAGAGGGGAGAGGTTTAGAGTGAAGAATAAGGCATTTTGCCTAGTCTAGCCTCATGAATATTTCATGGTTTGCACATGTGCATGAGGTTTCAAACCTCCAAATTTTTTATTAAATATCAAAATATCCCCCCAAAATTGAATCAAAAACTTTTATGAGGTTTCCCATGTATGGGAGCTCAAAAAGGCCAAAATTCACTCTTGGAGCTCACAAGCCTAAGAGAGGCCTAATTGGAGAGAGAGAAGAGTGGAGTAAACATGTTTACCTTTGGTTTTAAATGATGAAATAGTGCACACATTAGTAAGGGACAAATTGGTAATCAAAACTATGTTTGGTTTTTTGAGGTCACTTCTAGATTGCTCTAGACAAGGAGCCTTGCATGACTTCAATGCTATAATGAGATAGGGCTAATAAAATCCTTGAGCATGAAATGAAGTATTGGGTAGTGAATGTGGTGAATAAGATATTTTTAACACTCCAATTATTATAAATAAACCTTTGAGATAAATAATTTATATACATGGAGGTCCTAACAAGTTTTGAGGGTTTTTCGGTAAATTTGTCATTCTCCATTAATGGCATCCAATTAGTTACAAGTCTAAATGCCTTGTTTAAGTGAACTAAAATTTTATTTATTGAATTTAATAATTATAAATAATTAATATATGTAACCTTTCTACATGATGACAAATATTATAATATCCACAAAGATCCTAGTTGCCTAAACTAGCCTAAGACACCCATACACACCACCAAGCCAAAATATTGCAGGTCTACCAAAGCTAATTACAAGAATAAATGGTGGATACATAAGTTTAAATGGGTCATTAATTGTCCAAGAACATTATTTAATGATTATTCAGCAATAAAATAACACATTTAAGGCCTCAATCAATTATAGAGGAGCCAAACCCCTTGTAGGACTTAAGAAACCTATATCCACTCATAGGTGACCAAACTAGTTTTTTCCATAAGTGAAGCTTAAAAATAATGGCGTGATATATTTTAGGAATGATAAATGTGTTAATAATATATATAAATTTTACTAAGCCTTTTCAAACCAAATTTTGGTGTTTTAGGTCAAAATGCACTCTCTTAGCCAAGCATGCAACTAGGAGCTCTAGATGGATTTTATTATGCTTGGCATGCGATTGAGAGGTTTAATAGGAGGATGATATTTTTGGTGAAGTTTTATGGGGTTTATCTTAAGATATTTCATATATTTATCAAAAGTTAAATGCTTACAACTTTATGAACAATCAGTAAAGAGTAAAACCCTTCTTAAACCCTCACAACTCAGTTTTTGTTAGGTTGTGGAGCTAAAAGCTTCACCAAGATGCAAACAGGAGGAGTTACAGAGGTTATAGAGGTTGTGGAGAGTTGAAAAATGAGTTTCAGGGCAACCGACATCGATCTGATCAACCGACATCGGTCAGATAGTAGTGCAGAAGCAACTGACATCGGTTACAAGTCGACCGACATCGGTCAGGAGGAGCCAACATCGGCAACCTGTGTGTGAGCATGCAGTTTGCATGCGGATTTTGGAGAGTCTATTTTTTTACTATTAGTTTGCATGTTAAAGGCTAATTATAGTCTTGAGTTGCGTGTCTAATTATTGTAATTAAGATAGTCTAATTATTGTAAGCATGAGATCTAAATAATAGACTCATGGGCTGTATTGTAAATGAGTGCTAGAGAGTAAGAGAGAAAAATAAGCTCCTTCAGAGAGAGGAGAGAAATGGTGTGTTCCTCCTAGTGCCAAAGTACCAAGTGTGGGTGCTGGTTTGGAGAATCAGAAGGGTTCTTCATGTATGTATGATCTTGGTCAGCAGGTGTGCATGGCTTCTTTTGGAGATCTACATTGGTGAGTAAGGTCTGGTGATTTGTAGGTGACAGCAGAGAGCAAGAGCTCTACTTAGAGTACGGTTATGTGCTTGGTGTACTGGCAGTGTGTTACTAACTAGTGGAGGTGAACATCAATTCTATATTGGAGTTGATTGTTGGGACCGTGAGAGAGAGAGGGAAGAAGTCCTTGAGGTGTGGCAAGCCTTTGAGGTGGAAGAAGAAGTGGCATCTTCTTTATTGTATTTTCTTCTAAGTGATTATTAATACAATTGTGTATTGTCTCTCATATTCCTATGTTGTTTCATATTTCTAGTTACTTATCATTCTGGTTAAATTCTGTGTTTAGTTGCTAATACAAGAGGTAATCATATGTGCTCTTATTGGGGAGCAAGATCCTGATAGTTGGTATCAGAGCAGGTTGAGCAGGATGACCAAGTTGGTACCAACTTGATAGTTGGTATCAGAGCTTTTGGTTGGGTTACTAACAGGTGGTTTCAGATCTGGTTAGTGTTTGTTGATTACAGGTCACTCTCAGGGGTTTCAGATTGAGTGGGAGTATAGCAATGGCAGAAGAAAGTAAGCTATGAATGGAGAAACTGAATAGCACAAATGGTCTGATTGATGGAAAGAAAGAGTAGGTAAAGGGAGACTATTGGTCGGTAGAAGATCAACATGTAGAAGTAGATGTTGCAGGTGATGTTGCACAGGTTGCTCTGGATAAAGTAGAATCTTTGTTTACAGATTCTTTTGCCTCTTTCCATGCAGCCTGAAATAGAGCATCTTTTCATGGGTATGTCTTTGGAGACTTTGGAGAGATTTATTTAGGAGCTGGTGAGCCTTGTCAAATGATTGGCAAAGGGGAAGTGAGGCTAAAATTGCAGATGGGTAACACACAGGTGTTGAAGGAGGTCATGTAGGTACCAGTCTTGGAGATGAGTCTAATTTCTTCAGGAAAGTTGGGTGATGAGAGATGCACAATAAATCTCACAGTGGATGCACTTGAATTAGATGGTGGTAAGAAAGTAGGTATCTTTTATCTATCTACTTATATTACTGATTCACCTTCTGTTCCAAAGATGTGGCTTTGTAGGCTTGGTCACATATGTACTAGGGGAATGCAAGTTTTTAAGCAAAGGTCAGATGTCTTTGACAAACTTAAGAACTCTTGGTGTTCATGGAGGAGATGACAGATAGAGATCAGCTGAGGGGACTGAATTATTCTGAGCAGGGCTATGTTGATTTCAATAGGGTTTTGATCCAAAAGGAGCTCGCGGGTAAAAAATCATCACTCACAGGTGAACACAAGTACCGGCATCGGTCATACAATAACCGACGTCGGCAATAAAAAGACTGACATCGGTCAGATAGGAATCGACATCGGCAGAAGGGATACTGGCATCAGCCAGGGAAACAACATCGACAGTCAGGGTCAGTGCAGGGAACCGATATCAGTCAGATGCAGACTGGGAGATGGCCGAGATCATTCACTGGAATGGATGGTGGGCGGACAAAAAGCTGTCAACAAGTCTCAAACACCCATATGGAGGTCAGAAAGGGTAAGTGAACCTCATATTCATTGTTCACCTTCTTTATATTGCTTACTGATGGTCAAGAACCAAGAAGATGTGAAGAGGCAATGCAGGTAGAATCCAGGAAATAGTGGGAGCTTGGCATGGATGAGGAGTGTGAGTCCTTGGAGAAGAACCAAACAGGTATTTTTTGGTGGAGTTGTCAGCTGGAAGAAAGCACTGGAAGATGGATGGATTCCCAAGTTAAAGAAGAGAGTGGATGGACATGTGAGACAGAAGGCCAAGGTATAAGGTCTTGAGGAAGCTGTAGAACAGTGGTATAGGGCTGACAGGTGGTACCAGGTGGATGAAAAAGTAGATATTTTGTCAATGTCAGTATAACCATTGTGTTTATCTTACCAGGTGGATGATGGTCACAACATTATCTTGTTACTGTATGTGGAGGATGAGCTTGGATCAGGTTCAGACATACAGGGTTTTGTTGAGCTAAGGGTAAGGTTAGTTCAGAGGTATGTCATGAATAATTTGGGAGCAGTGAAATTCTTTGGCATAAGAGACATGGCGATTTTTTGGTCTCCAGTGGGAGCTGATGTGAAGACGGTGTTGGCAGGGTTCAAGATGCAGGATGTAGAATCAAAAAGCACACCAAGGGCTGGACAGTTCAAGCAGAGCTTAGAACAGTGTTTGAAATCACATGAGGTCTAGTGTAGACCTGAGTTTTCCCAAGCAGTGGGAGTTGTCAAAGAGTTTAGAGCCAATTCGAGGAAGGAGGATTCTTAGGTATCTGAGAGGGACTAGCAGCAGGGATTCTTGTTATGCAGGGTCAAGGTCTTCACTACATGGAGTTGTAGGTTCGGATGTGGCAGGTTACTTGGATGACAGGTGTAGCATCACAGGGTGTGTGGTGGCTAGTCTTCAGGGTTGAGCTTGAAGAGGGATACAAGCCAGGGAATAAATTAGATGGTGTACAGGTACAAGTATAGGTGCAACTATTTATCTCCAAGTGGGATATTGTTAGGTTGTGGAGCTAAAAGCTTCACCAGGATGCAAACAGGAGGAGTTACATAGGTTGCAGAGGTTACAAAGAATTGAAAAATGAGTTGCAGGGCAACCGACGTCGGTCTGATCAACTGACGTCGGTTAGATAGCAGTGCAAAAGCAATCGACGTCAGTTACAAGTCGGCCAACATCAGTCAGGAGGAGCCAACATCGGCAACCTATGTGTCAGCATGTAGTTTGCATGCAGATTCTAGAGAGTCTATTTTTGGACTATTAGTTTACATGTTAAAGGCTAATTATAGTCTTGAGTTGCGTGTCTAATTATTGTAATTAAGATAGTCTAATTATTATAAGCATGAGATCTATATAATAGACTCATGGGCTGTATTGTAAATGAGTGCTAGAGAGTAAGAGAGAAAAATAAGCTCCTTTAGAGAGAGGAGAGCAATGGTGTGTTCCTCCTAGTGCCACAGTACCAAGTGTGGGTGCTGGTTTGGAGAATCAAAAGGGTTCTTTGTGTATGTATGATTTTGGTCAGCAGGTGTGCATGGCTTCTTTTGGAGATCTACATTGGTGAGTAAGGTCTGGTGATTTGCAGGTGATAGCAGAGAGTAGGAGATCTACTTGGAGTACGGTTGTGTGCTTGGTGTACTGGCAGCGTGTTACTGACTGGTGGAGGTGAACATCAATTCTATATTGGAGTTGATTGTTGGGACCGTGAGAGAGAGAGGGAAGAAGTCCTTGAGGTGTGACAAGCCTTTGAGGTGGAAGAAGAAGTGGCATCTTCTTTATTGTATTTTCTTCTGAGTGATTATTAATACAATTGTGTATTGTCTCTCATATTCCTGTGTTGTTTCATATTTCTAGTTACTTATCATTTTGGTTAAATTCCGTGTTTAGTTGCTAATACAAGAGGTAATCATATGTGCTCTTATTGGGGAGCAAGATCCTGACAGTTTTGGGAGATGAATTGCATTTTTTGAGATATTTTATAAAAAAAGGTGTTTTGAGATATTATGGAGAATATATTACCTTTATAAACCTTCCTTAATCAAAATTTTTAGGCAAAAAGTGGAGAAGTTTAAATTTGTAAGTTTTAGGGTTTTAACATGCAAGTGGGGATAGTCAGAAAAGGTGTTTTTGAGATTCTTAAAGGATTAGATAATAATTTTAAAATATGTATTTGTATTTATGAATACAAATACAAAAAAAATAAGGGCTTGATACCTCATAAAACCTAATATATGCCTAATTCTCTCTTCCCAAGTTTCTTGGTTCTCACTTTCTAAGTATGTTACAGGTCTAGATTGGTGATTCCAAATGGTTTTTATGTGTCCTTACATTCCCAAATTAAAAATTAATGATGTCTTGGTACCTCATAAATCTCAATATATTCCCAATTCTTTCTCTCTAGGTTCCGTGGTTCTCAATTTCTAAGTGTGGTGGTGTTCTTAGATGTTTATCTTGATTAAAAAAAATAAAAATGATTTTAATAGTTTTATGTGCCCTTACATGTCCAAATTTTGAATTAATTAGGTCTTTATACCTCATAAATCTCAATATATGCCCAATTCTTGCTTTCTAGGTTTCTTGATTCTCACTTTCAAAAGAGAGTTGTAGATTTAATGGTGTCTTGTTAAAAAATTTATAGGTATAGAGAGACATAAATATTCATGTTCATATTTTATATTAATGGTTATTATACCTTGGAATATTCAAACATGTCCTAGGTTATACATTCATCAAATCTCTGTAGCTTAGAAGGAGGTCTATAGCCCTATAGTGAAGATTGTAAAAGTTGCAAGTCTCCATTAATAGAGTCTAAAAAATTGTAGGTTTGGGAATGCCTCAAATGGTATTGGAAAAAAAATAACACCTTGAATATTCATATTAATTTACTCTAAAACTCTTATAAATCCCAAATAAGACTTAAATAGTGTTTATTGGCCCTCAAGAAGCCTTTCTAGGTTATGTTGTGAGCAAAGTTTCAGGTTGCAGGTTTAAAGGTGTTTTTTGTTGCAAGTATAAAAGAGTTAGAAATGGTTGTAGAAGTGTATTTCAGGTCATTTATCATAAATTTAGGATGAATAATGTAATCAAAGGCACCCTCAAAGTCTACAAGCATTAAATTCTAAAGTGACAAGCCTTCACAAAGTTGCTAGAGGCTTCTAGAAGGCCAAGGTAAAATGTGGTGAAAATTGGCAAGTGGTAAAGTTGAGGGAGTTTAAATAATTGTAAATGTAAGTGTGGAATTCAAGGATATTCCAAAATTTGAATACTTTTTCCATGTAGTGGATTATGACATCACTCAAGTCATCAAGGTTTTAGACCTTAAAACCCTTTTTTAGGCCAATGGGATAAAAAAAAAGTCCTTTTAAGGTCAAAAAGAGCTTCAAGTGCAAGCAAG
Source organism: Torreya grandis (assembly GCA_037957365.1). Taxonomy (NCBI): domain Eukaryota; kingdom Viridiplantae; phylum Streptophyta; class Pinopsida; order Cupressales; family Taxaceae; genus Torreya; species Torreya grandis. The sequence continues at coordinate 4,510,322 of JARHVA010000602.1, forward strand.
GGTGAATATCAAGGAGAAAAGGATATAAATTAAGGAATAAACCTCTCTCTTATATGTATCATGGGCCTATAAGTGCATTTATTATAGGATTGAAAGCTTTCTCCTCCTCTTTCTCTTTCCTTATGTATATCTCTCATTTTCCTCTCATTGTAAGGATACTCTCATTTGATAAGGCAAAACCCTATCAAAATTTGTAAGATACAACCTTTGAATCAATAATATTATCTATTTTACCTATCTCTCTGAATGCACTTTGTGTTCTATATAGTTTGTACATGAATGCCTTATGAAGAGGTATTCTTCCTTAGTGTTTGTCCTCTCTTTCTTTCCCTTTTATAGATGGTTTAAGGTGTTTATAGGTCTGATTTTGTGTTATTTTAGTCACAAGTGGGGTTATAGTGTTATTTTTACCATTCACCTATGTTTTACCCTTATTTATGATGCCTTACTTGGAATCATTTATGCAAAACCATCTAGTGTAAGATATTGTGTGAGTGAGAGATCCTTGAGATACCATTGTGTTTGTTATGGAGCAATAGGAGTATCTTTTAATTTGGTGCATCACCCTTTTTATGATTTTAGTTATTTTATGCAGCTCTTCTACCCCTTTTCTAAGAAAAATTAGTAGTTAGGTGATATACTAAGAGGAACCGACCTTCTCTAGAGGTTCAACCTCGTCATAAGATACCCACAGCCTGGGATTGATCCTATTGTGGCTAGGAGTGAGAAATATTGAAGAAACTTATCATAAGGTGAAATTATATGACAAAATAGTTTTTATCACACTTGATGAGACAAATTTGAATAATATTTATTGATATTTATGCTAGTCTTGATCCATTTGAAATAGTTGTAACATCCACACTCTCAACATCTAATGACTCTAGTGAACACTCTTCTTTTTAGTTGTAGAATAGTGCCTATCTTTCATGCCTAAGGTGATTAAAAGGTCTACTTCAAACCTCCTCCATTCTACATTTATTTTACCATTGGTAATGCCTTGGTACACAACTGCATGGTGGACAGTGGGGAAAGCACTTCAATGATGCCTAAATCAATAGTAAATCAACTTAGTTTTAAATATGAATCCCTCTCTAAAGGGGTATTACAGATTGATGGATCTTTTACTAAACCATCGAGTATTATCAAAGGTTTGAATTTAACCCTCCATGTTCTTACTAATGTTTTAGTGGCCCAAGATGTGGTTGTTCTAGAGGTACCACGTCATTTTTTTCTATGCCTATATAGAGACATCACCACCAAAATTGGGGGTTACCTAGAAGCATATTGGTCCTATATGGCATTTAGGACAAGGTATGGAACCAAGGTGTCTAGTAAGGTTAAACAAATTTCAAAGTTTCACATTGATCCTTATGAACCAAGTAACCTAAATATCAATTACACAATCCTAGATGAGGAAGACCACCATATTGTTCAAGAGCTAGACACTCATGTTGAGGTGATACCTGATGTCATCTTAGATGGGTTATGAAATAATAATAATAAAAACTTGACCCTTTCAAAATAATTGAAGAAATAGATATGGAAATCTATCACTAACACAAAGAGAATGAGTTTATACCATCCCTTACAAGGCCACAAGAGGAGATTAATAGAGTCTATAAAATGTTGCTTGATGGATCAAGGAGCAAACATGGAGTAGGGGAAGGTGTTATGTTGGTCTATCCCTCTAATGACAAGTACTATTTAGCTTATAGGTTTCATTTAAGTTGTTTTTTCAAGGCAACTAAATATGAAGGCCTTATTTATGGCCTCTAACAGGGTAAAAAGAGGGAAATCAAGCAATTGTAGTTATATGGAGATAGTGAATTCATTGTTAATTAGGTAAGAAGACAAAATACAACCAATAACCCCTTGATGAAATCTTAAAAGCATAGGGTGTGGGATATATTAGAGGATTTTAAGCCTTTAACATCCAAAGTGTGCCTAGAGAGAATAACAAGCATGTAGACTGATTAGCATCAATAGGGCCTAGTTTGATATAGCAACTACATTGAGTAAATCATAAAATCAGTCACATTTTAAAGTGGTTACAAGACCATCCATTCGTAAAAATGAATCCAATTGGCCATTTTTTGATAATGGTAAGTAGATTACTTACTTCATGTAACAAGAGGTTGAATTTTCATCTTAAAATCATAAAAAGTAACAAAATCATTGCGGAGATTAGATTATCCAATTGAAATTAAAAAACTCCTTAAAGGGATGGTCATCCTTGCGAGAATATTCCATGAGGGATATTTCATGAGGAAGGACAAGGTAAGATTGTCTACTAGCAAAGAAAACCATCAAAGAGTTCACATCTTCTAAGATAAAATTATCAAGCTTGGGAAGGTCAATACTGAGGCTGATAAAGTTGCATTCATTTCACTTTGTATGGAGTTTGCATATGTGTTTTCTTGGGAGTACTCTAATATTAGGGTTTTTTTTTTTGGATGGTGGACCTTGATCTTATTATAATTCCCAATTCTTGATTTGGGGGGGATGTGTGGGGTACAACACCCCCCACTAAGGTCGCCATAGGGGTCCAGGGGGTCTGAAGTAAAATTTTGTGAAAAATGCATTGTAAAATATTGTAATTTTGTAGTAAATTTGGACCATTCACTATTAGGTCATATATCTAGTGGTAGAAATTATGTTGGTGCTTTTTTTCCCTAATATGCAACCCTCCTTTGATATGAGGGCATTATAATTATGATGACACATAGTGTGTGAGTGAAGAAGATATTATAGTGGATGTATTGCAGGTTTCTTCCCTTCATTTGTTGGTCTAAATAAGAGAACTATATATTTCTATGTGGATGTAGCCCATGTTGGGTGAACCATGTTAAATCTATGTCTCTCTTATATTGTTTTTTCTACATTTTATTTCTATTTTTACTTCATTAATATTGCTCTACATTATATATTTCTAATAGTTTTGACCCTCAGCTTGCTCAGCATACCATTAAATTAGATGCAAATGCTAAGCCTATGAGGTAGAAATAGAGGCCTATCAATCCTAAGATAGATATACTCTTGAAAAGGGATTTGACCAAGCCTATTTAGTCAAACATTATCTTTTTATTTAAACACTCTTCATGGGTGGCCAACTTGGGACCTGTAAGGAAGAAAAGTGGTGAGATTTGGTTTTGTCTTGAATTCAAAGATTTGAAAAAGGTCTCATTGAAGGATCACTATCCTTTTCCATATATGGATTAGCTACTATAAATGGTGGCTAGTTCAAAATGTTTCTCTCTTAGATGGGTATTTGGGTTACAACCATGTTTTAGTCAAGGAGGAAGCCTAGTATAAGACAACCTTTACTATCAAGTGGTGGACTTATGCTTACAATGAGATGAATTTTAGTCTCTCCAATTTTAATTCCACATTAAAAATATCTATGGATATGGATTTCCATGGTTTACTTAATTAAATGGTGCTTGTGTACTTGGATGATATCACAATTTTCTCCAAGAAGGTAAGTGACCACTTAAACCATTTGAGACTCATATTTGAGAGATGTACAGAGTTTGGGATCTGCTTGAACCCCAAAAAGTGTGTGTTTTTTAATCATTAAGTCAAACTATTGGGTCATGTTATCTCCAAAAAAACACTAGCCATTGACCTTGATAGGATAAGTGCCATTTTGGCCTTGTCTTTACCTCAACACAAGAAAGGACTTAAAAGCTTCCTCGGGAAGATAAATTTTGTGAGAATATTCATCCCTAATTTTTCACATTTGGTCAATCCTATAACAATAATTTTGAATAAGAATCAAGTATTCTCTTGGTCAAAAGAATGTAATACAATTTTTGAGGATATCAAGTTAGCCATTGTACAAGCACCAACTATCTTGAATCCTAATTTTTTAAGAGATTTTTACCTACATGCCTTTCCTAATGTGGAAAACATATCAGCTATGCTCATGAAATATAATCAATAAGGTCTTGAAAAGACAATAGCTTTATTCAATCATGGACTTGAAGGTTATGAACATAGGTATACTTTTGTTGAAAAAATTCAGGCCTATGGTGTCAAAAAATAAGATTCATCTCATGGTCTCCCATATAGGTGTGAGATATTTCTTCTTGATTAGAGATCTAAATGAGAAGAGGGTTAATTAGATCACCATAATCATGGAGTATGATGTTGATATCAAGGTTACTAAGTTAGTGAGAGGTAGTAAAGGTTTGTGTGAGAACTTGGTTGTTGATGTATAGAAATAAAAAGAGGCTACTCTAGTGATGCCAGATGGCCTACAAGCAGATGCATCTCTACCCTCCCTTGATTGGATGCATGACATAATTAGATTCTTAATTAAATGTGAGTGTCCTCAAGGTATGGATATGACTAAAATAATATACTTTAGAATTTATTCCATACCTTATGCCTTAGTTGATAGGGTACTATTAAGGAAAGACCTCAATGGAGTATTGCTCAGGTGCATACAGGTTGATTAGGTAAATAGACTCTTGGAGTAGTTCCATGATGGACCTACAAGAGGTCATTTTTTTCCAAGGATAATAATATCAAAAATAAAGACGGTTCATTACTATTAGCCTAATATTTTCAAAGATGATTACACATGGGTTAGGAAGTGCCAAAAGTGTGCTCTTTTCAATGGTAAATAAATACTATCATCTCTTCATATTAACCCTATTTATGTATAGAATCCATTCATGCAATGTGGATTTGACTTCATAGGTATGATAAACCCATATTATAGTAGAGGGAACAAGTGGGTACTCACTTCCACTAACTAATTCACCAGGTGGGTAGAGGTTATTGCTCTAAAAGAGGGTAATGAGATAATAGTGTTGGATTTATGTCAGAGCATTGTGACAAGGTTTATGGTACTAGACACTATCATCTCAAATAATACCTTGGTATTTGTTGACATAAAAATAAGTTAATTATATGTTTATATGGGTATCTACCTTAGCACATCATCCAACTAATACCCCCAACGTAATGGGATTGCTAAATCAACAAACAAGAACTTGATTAGGATAATCAAGAGGATTATGGAAGAGGACTAGATATTATGACATAACAAGTTAAGAATATCATTGTGGGTTGATAGGGTGAATCCTTGGAAAAAATTCAACAATGCTAAGGGGATAATGAGGGAAAAAATTAGTTGGATGCTATGTTGGTGAACTACTAACTATAGGAGTGTTATTATTTTAATCAACAATCTATTACGAGTCAAGCAAACATTCCTATGGCAACCAACACAATGTTCAAGAGAAGAAACATAGAGGGAAACCAATAAGTATTTAAGGGGTATTTTAATCCTCCTCAATTTTTGTCAAATCAAAATGAGCCTAATGTAGCTCCAAAATCTCAAACAACTAAAAAAAATTAGAACCAAGGAGGTATTTTATACCTCATAGCTCATAAGTACAAAGCACTATTGTGGCTACTAAAGCACAAACACAGGTTGGTGGTGCACACATCAACATTTTTGAGAAAATGATGAAGTTAAATTTTAGGTATATATGTGGGAAATGCTTTATATACCTGGTCAAGTGGATCTTCTTTAAGAAGGATTGTCAAAAATCAATGTTTCAAAGAAGACACCAAGCAAGGAGAATGTGGTCCTCACTAATGTAATCAAAACCAAGGAATGGAAGTCAAACAAGATAATATATTACATATTAATTTATTACTAAGCTGATTTACCTAATTATCCATGGATTATTATGGTTTTTAAATTAATTGGTTATTTTAAACTAAATTATAAGTCATAAGCTGATATGGGACAATTTTATGTTACTTGGATTTCATGATTTCATTACTATGAATTGGCTAATTGTGAATTTCATACATAATTATTATTTTACATTTGTTGTTACAATATGGTTTATGATATATATATATCATGATGTATCAGGGTAACTACCTTATTATTGTGAGTTAGATGCAGGAGAGTTCATCCCTCAGATCATGATGGAGGGAGAACATCATTAGATAGGGTGATGTAGATGAAGATAATGAAGGATGATAGATAAATTTCTAAAACCCATACACTCACCACATTAGATTTTATATGTTACATGCATTATGTGTTTAGATTCTTAGAGTTAGTATGTTTTTAAAGTTAATTTCAATTAAATATTATATTTTGCATGATATTGAATGTTAGTTTAAGTTTAGTAGTTATAAATGAATAAATATTATGTATGATTGCATTGTGTATATTTTACATAGACTTAGTGCATAATATTTCAAAATAATTATATTAGGTTACTTTACTTATATTTTTTTAAATTATTACGGGAATGTAAATCCATGTAGGTGATATCTAGTTACTATTATATATAGACTAACAAAATGTCTTTAAAATATTTTAGAATATTAAGCTTGTTATAATTGATATTTGAGAATATGAATGTATGCCAAGCTATTAAAATAATGAAAGACATACATACCCTAAATACACTAATAATGACATAAATGATTATCTTGTTATGATTGAAATAAATAATTGACTAGTCTATCATTTTGATATAAGAAGATAATTGATGTTGTGTTAGTCATATTACCATAAAAAGATAAGAGATAATTACCTTTACTAATTATTAAAGAAGGTTGAATTATAATAAATACTATCCTAAGATTTAAGTCTAAGTTTTGTAAACATGCATGGACTACGAGTATAGATATCATTTTGTAAAATGATTAACAATAAACTTTTTAGTAGTATACTCAGACATATAATGTAGATTAATATGCACAAATTTGAAATGAGCAAAATAATGATTTAGAAACTAAGGAAAGTCAAATAAGTTGAAATTATGGATTTCTTAAGTATTGTTAATGGAAGCTTAATTGGTTTTAGTCACTACTAAAATGGAAAACATGGATTATGCATGGTGACTGTGAGTTGGAAGAATTTTCATGAAAGATTTGATGGGTGAGTAGAATAGAATAAGAGGTGAGCTAAGAGAAGAATGGAAAATGGTGAAGAAGATAAGGAAAATATAGATCAATAAGGAGGAAGAATTCAAGTGCATTTAGTCTTCAATTGGAAGTGACTTACAAGGTTGATGAAGTAATTATTTTCATTTGCTTATAGATTTAATGTTTATGGTTTGAATTCTTAGGGTTTAGAAATGTATGAACAATTGTTTTAGAACATAAGCTTAACCCTATGGATGGCTTTGCCATCAA